>JAEIJG010000772.1:0-19162 GCA_037289395.1 Beauveria scarabaeidicola
AGACTAAGATAAATCTACCTAAATTAAAGCTAATATTATAATATAGTTATTAACTAAGTTAAAAAGAGTTATAAGAAGTACTCTAGTATTAGAATTATATATTATAGTATAAAGAGCTAATATTAGCTATATAATTAATTTAATATTAGCTTTAATTATAAAAGAACTTAAGATCCTACTAATCCTAATAATTCTACTAATAGATTTATACTCCTTTTATAAGTGCCTTATTAAGCTTAGTATAATAAAAGAAAAATACTTAATAATTAATATTATAGTACTCTAGTAAAGCTATAAACACTATAAAGCTATTAAAATATAATAGATTAATAGAGATAATAACCTAGCTAATATAATAATAAAGATATTATTAAATAAAACCCTATTTACCCTAATTAAGGAGAATATCCTAAATGTTTACCTTAAGGGATAAGTAGAGAGGGAGAGGGTAAAGTATAAGGGAGAGGGTAAACCCTAATTTACCTTAACTAGGGGTCCTAACTAGTATAACTAAAAGAGGCTATTATAGCCTCTCTTAATTATATAGTTAAAATCTAGGACTACTAGAGGAGGTAATAGCCTAAGAGAGACTAGCTATTATAATATTTTAAAGACGCCTTCTCTTAAAGAAGCTAAGAATAAGTAGTAGTAACTATATATTTATTATAATATTCTTAAGACGCCTTCTCTTAAGAGCCCTTCTTTTAAAGAAGCTAGTAATTAATTAGTAATAGCTATATATTTACTATAATATTTTTAAGACGCCTTCTCTTAGAGCCTTTAATAACTCTAACGCTAGGATTATAGCCTTTAATAGACTAAAGGGGGGGAGTATTATATTCCCTGTGGTAAATGGGAAGACCCCCCCCCCTCTAATAGAAGAAGTAGATTTTCCTTTATATAAGCGCTAATAGCAGCAATAGTAGAAGGAGGCTAGCACTAGAAGAATAAAGTACTAGTAATAGTATATTTATTATTTTTCCTTTTTATTATATTTTTAAGTAAATTAGCTAGAATTAAGTTATAAAGAGATTTTACTAGTATCACTTAAGGCACTAGCTTAAGTGGCTAATTATATAGATACCTTAGGTAATAGCCGGTTATATCTTAGGAGAGCTAATTTACCCCACTTTACCTATAAGCTATAGAGGCTATAGTAACTTAACTATAGATAGCCTTAATTATATATAAATAGAACCCTTTTTATATCACTTAATCAAGACCACCAAAACCAACCCACCCTATTCTAATAGTTTATCTTTTAAAGTATTAGTAAAGATATTAAATTAGCTATAAGGTTTATTAGTTAAGAAGAGAAAATATTAATTCTTTAGTATAAGCTAATTAAACTTATAGGAGATAAGGCTACTAAGTATTATTTATAATAAATACTTTACTAAGTTTAGACTAATAATAAAGTAAATATTAAGCTTTAAAGACTTTAATCTAAGATAGGCTTATTATATTTTAAGCTTATTTACTACTATATTATATATAATCTCTTTCTAGAGATTAATATAAGTAGTTTTTAAGTTATAAAGAAAGCTTTAGTCTAACTAAAGAAGATCTAAAAAGGCCTTTATTATTAGGAATAAAGCCTACTAACTATTAATAAAAAACACTTTTATATTATCTTTTATCTTCTTACTAAAATCTCCTTTAAGTAGTTAATATAAGGAAATACTAGAGTAGCTTTATAGTAGTAATATAGTATTAAAGACTACTAGGTAGTTATAAGACTAACTATCTTATTATTTTAAGATAAGAGGGTATACTAGTATAAAAGAAAATAAGAAATATATATTATTAAGCTACTACCTAAAGGTAAGTATAATAGCTTTTACTTTTACTAGATAGCTTCTTAGGAATATATTAAGAAACTAGAAGATAGTAGCCTTCTTATTAAATACTATTATTATCTAGTGTTTTTTATTATAAAGACTTATTAAAGTAAAAAAATTAACTAAGAATACCTAGAATTAATATCTAAGTATTCTTTTTATCTTTATTATATTCTTACTTAAGAAATAGAAGAATAGGACTTTATACTATATAAATTCTTATCTAGGCTTAATACTATTATATACTTTATCTATCTTATAAATCTTTAGATAAGGGAAGCCTTAAATAATAAACTTATTACTAATAATAGTAGTAGTATTATTAAGCCTTTAAATAATAATCTTTAAAGTACTTAGTAGTCTAGCGCCTTTTACCTAATTCTCTTTTATTAGAGTACTATAGAGTTAAAAACACCTAAAGATATATTATAGCTAGTTAGCTAATAAAATATTAGGAAAATTTTTAAGAAGTTTAAATCTTTCTTAAATTTCTTATTTAAGGACTTCTTAATCTATCTTATTATTTAAGATAAGCCTAAACTCTAGCTAGTTATCTTATAGGTAGAAAATAGGAGGTATATATAAGTAACTCTTAGATATAGAAGCCTTAATATATTATCTTTCTTTAGGGAAATAATAGCTTAGATCTTTTTCTCTTCTTTTTATAGAGACTATAATAACTTAACTTATTTTTAATAAAAACTCCTTTTAAACGCCTTTTTAATAAAACGCCTCTCTAAATAATATATAAAGGAAAATAGTAATAGTATTATAAAAAATAATAAAATAAGGAAAATAATAAAAAATAAAATAAAAGACTAAGGTAATATCTATATTCTTTTAAGAATATAATAATAAAAAAACTAAAAAAAAACTTAATAGTATATAAAAGCCTTTTTTAGGCCTTAGCTAGTAGATATAATTATAATTAAGACCTTAAAGAAGATAATTAGGATAAAAGAGAGAAAAGAGAAGAAAAATATAAAGCGAGGAAAAATTATATATTAATATAAGCACTATAATCACTAAATTAATAATAAATAGCTACCTACTAGAATTATTAATCTATAGTAGCTATACTAGTTATACTAGTTAGTAGTATATTATTATAAATAGGCTATTATTTTTTTATAGTATATAATTTTCCCTTTTTTAGAAGTCTAATTACTCTCTTATTAATAAAAACCTCCCCTCTCTTTTTTACTTCTTTTCTTTTCTTTATTATTATCTTAATTAGTATATTATTACTATTTACCTTTTCTCTTATTCTCCTAGCTTTATTTATTATTATCTTATCTTAAGCTTTAAGTATAGTATACTTTTATACTTTCTTTTATTATAATAGTAAAGTAAGATCTCCTAAATATCTTCTTATTCTTCTTAGAAGAACTATCCTCTCCCTTCTTTAAAAGATATTACTTCCTAATATATACTAATAAGTCTTTATACTTAAAAGTTAATAAAAAATAAATTTAGTAAGTAAGTAACCTTTACTTTTATCCTTCTTTTTATCTAATTAGTAATCTAGGCTATAGATACCCTTATTATCTTCTTTCTTAATAATAAAGGTTATAATACTTATAGGTTCCCCTTTTACTTTAAAGTTACCTTTAACCTAATAATAATAAAAAATCTAAAACTTATAATATAATTTTAGCTAGATTTTAACTCCTATAATACTATTCTATAAGCTATAATTAAAAAATATATCTACCCTTCTAAAATATAAAGTGTTTATATCTTAGTAAAAGTTAGTATAATTCTTAATCTTATCTTTAGTATTATATTAGGTTATATAAATAAGATTAAAGTATTTTTAATCTAAATATATAGATAATATAATCCTTATTTTTACTTTTATTATACCTTAACCTTTATATCTAATATCTCCTAGTCTAACTACTATATTATATATCTTTTTTAAGATTATATCTCTCTTAGTAATAAGCTTAGTAATACCTATAATAACTATATTTAGTAGACTATAAGTAATAGTTATAAGTAGTATATCTTTCTATACTATTAAGTACCTCTTATTACTATATTAGATAGGGAATATTCTCTTTATAGTAATAGAGCTTTAGGTAGCTCTATTTATACTCTTTATCTTACTTAACTTAATTAGGAGTCTATACCTTATATCTACTATTAGCTATTCTTAAAGGCTAATAAAAAAAATAATAGAAGATATTATCTAGTAGTAAATAGCTCTCTCTCTTAATAAGCCTAGTAGGGCTCTAGAGGCTTTAAAAAACGCCTAAGCTTTTAAATATTAAAATAAAATAATTTTTTTTTTTTACTTAATCTAGGTATTATAATACCTAAATAGAAATTTAAATACTTTAGTTATCCTTTTAGTTCTATTACTATCCTCCTTATAAGTTTCTAGTAATAGTTAGAAAGTTATAATTTAAATAGTAATTTTATATTAATTTATATCTTCTTTTTATATTATAAGTACTTTAATAACTAACCTTCTTTACTTAAAACTAGGTTTTAAGGGTCTTTATTATAATTACTAGTATCTTACTAGCTCCTAATTATCTTTTTTATCTTCTTCCTCTTTTAATATAAAGATATTCCCCTTATCTTTATTATTAGATTTTCTTTTCTTATTTAACTCTTTATCCTTAACTTTATAATATTACTAACCTTCTTTATTTTTTTAAAACTCCTTTAGTTAATTAATAATATATATACTAGGTAATTTAATCTTATCTAAGGTAATAAGATAATAAGCTCTTATTTTATTATCTCTTTTACTTACTTTATAAAGGCCTTATTATTATATTCTAACCTTTACTTTATAAAAAAGATTATTATTCTTTATATTATTATAAGCTAGAACTAATATTCTAAGGCTTATAAGGTCTCTTTATATTTAAAACTTATTTTATTTATTAGTCTTTTTTACTAGTTTTTTTTAAAATATTAAAACTCTTTTTCTTATAAACTTAATATTATCTTAATACTTTAATAGAACTCTAACCCTTATAATAAATAAAGAAAACTAATTATATATATTATCTTAATCTATAAGCCTTTAGGTTAAGACTATTATCTTAATTAGTAATATTAAATACTTACTAAAAAGTAGTTAATATAAAGAGTATCTATAAGAGGTCCTTAGAGAAGTTTAATTAATAAGTAAAATAGTATTAAGTAAGTATTACTAAGCTATTATACTAAGCCTAACTATCTTAGTAATAACTAAAATAATATTATAATACCTTACTTTTATAATTCTATTTACTTAGGGATTATACTTTAAAATAATTATATATTTATAGCCTTAATCTTTTAGTATTTTTAAAAACTCCTCTTTAAACTCTAGACCTCTATTAATAATAGTTTTTATAAAAACCCTATATTTACTAATTAACCTTTTAATAAATTTTAATATAATAATAAAGTTATATCTCTTAATAGCTATAGCCTTAACCTAGTCTATAAGATTATACCTAGCCTCTATAAAGAACTTATACCTTTAATTATTAAGTATATATTATAAATTAAAATATACTTTTTCTATTAGCCTTATAAGTTCTATATATAAAGTACTCTTCTTCTCTTATATAATAGCTTATTTTTAATATATCTTATAAATATAGATTATAGTCTATATATCCTTATTTATATTTAGCTAAAAATATTAGTCCTTTAGCTACTTACTAGAGATCTTAAATCCTTTATATCTAAAAGACCTATAAGCTTCTCTAATAAGTATCTTCTTAATATTAAGATTATCTATAACTAATAATAAGTCTAGTCTTTTATTAATCCTCTAGTATAAATACTTATTATAAAGAATATACTTATTTATATTTACCTTAAAGTATCTTCTAGTATCTTTATCTAATCTATTAAAGTACTAAAAAGTAATAAAGAACTTTATTATTATATAACTCTTATTATTATATCTTTTCTTAAGGAGTAGGGTATTATAATATATTTAGTTTAGTATTAAATTAATAAATTCTTCTAGATCCCCCTTATACTTAGCTTCTAAGATATTAGATAGCCTAGGTAGCTTATATAATAGTATATCTATAATTAAATTCTTCTCCTTTAATATATATATTACTATAAAGTTAAAAAGCCTAATATAACTTAATTACCTTATAATTAATATTCTAGCTATATTATTAATACCTTTATTAATCTATTACTTTAAGATTAATATATTTATTTTTAAGATAAAATATATATTATAAATATATCTTTATAACTAATATATTATATATAATAAACTATAATACTTATATTTTATTTAATTATATTTTAACTTAACTAAGCTCTAGATATTACTCTTAAATCTTATTAGTTATCTTCTCCTCTTAACCTTTTATATTAAAATTACTCCTTATCTAGTTAATAAAGAATCTACCTAAAAGATAATTAGTATTATATCTTTTTTATAACTTAAGGTAATTAAGATTAGAGTTATAGTAAGTATTTTCTTTATTATCTTTATTACCTCTTTTTATTCTCCTCTTTATATAAAAATAATATTTTTCTTTAAGAGCTTAATTAAAAGTATTATAATATTTATATAGTTATTAATTACTAGTTTATAATCTACTATTATACCTAAAAAACTATAAATATTTTTAAAGTTATAATATTTTTTTTACTTTTAAATCTTTAATATTTTATATTTAATAAGACTTTAACTAAGTATATTATATATAAACCTTATAATTACTAATCTCTTTTAATACTACTAACTTTTCTTTTTAAAGATTATATAATTAATAAGCTTAATATTAACTAATACTCTATTAAGGTTTTAGATATACTTAGTAATATATTACCTAATCCTTAATAAGGCCTTTTTATTATTATATATACTTATAGATCTTTATATAATAATATTATCTAGATATAGATAATATATCTTTAATATAAGCTCTATTAGTATTCTTATTATAATATATATAAATTAAGTAATTAAATTAGTTATATCTTATAAAAGAGTATATATTCTAAGTAACTTAATTAGGCTAAAGAATATTATTAAATCCTAGCTTATAAGTACTAATAATACTTAATTATAACTTAAAAAAAAGTCTAATAATAATAAGATTTTATATATTATAAAATCTTCTATAATCTCTTTATAAATTAAAAGAATATTAATATTATAGACTAATATAATATTAATTCTAATAATAAAATTAATTAGTTATAATCCTCTACCTAGCTTTATTATAAAGAAAGTAAGATTCTAATAAGGCTTATAACTCTCTTTAAGGACTTTTATTTTAAGCTTTATCTTTAGTATCTTAATAAACTTTAATAAGATACCCTTAGAGATTAAGATAGACTTTTTATATTAAGGTTTATAATTAACTACTTTTAGCTCTATAAGGGGTAAGATACTTAGATTTAAGCTATTACTCTTTTTAAAGGTTTATACTAATATAACTTCTTAGTTATAAAGTATTATAAGAAATATATCCTTTTCTTACTTTATTAGGTCTTTAATCTATTCTTTAATATTATATAGTTATTTTTTATATAAATAAGTACCTTTCTAGATCTTTAAGAACTTCTTTATTAAGAAATTTATATAATCTTTTACTTTCTTAACTCTCCCTTTTATCTCTTTTTACTTTTTCTTTTACTA
Organism: Beauveria scarabaeidicola; assembly: GCA_037289395.1. Classification (NCBI taxonomy): domain Eukaryota; kingdom Fungi; phylum Ascomycota; class Sordariomycetes; order Hypocreales; family Cordycipitaceae; genus Beauveria; species Beauveria scarabaeidicola. The sequence goes on from JAEIJG010000772.1 coordinate 7,471, forward strand.
ATATAAGTCTTCTTTTAAAATAAAACTATTAAATATATCTAATAGCTTTACCTTTACTCTCTTTTTCTTATATAAAGTAAAGACTTTAAGCTTATTAATAAGTTATTTTTATAAATTAATACTTAATCTTTCTTTATTTATTATAACCTTTACTTTACTTATATATTATTAAAGACTCTATTTAACCTTCTTTTTATTATCTTCTTTAAACTTAAAAACTATATTTTTACTTTTAACCTTTTCTTTTAATAACTCCTCTTATTAAGTAAGCTTAAGATTAAAGGCTAGGGTCTATATTTATAGTAGTTAGTATTAATTAAGAAACTTTTTAGTAGACTCTTAGGTTATTAGTCTTATTACTAGGGTTATTACTCTTATCTTCTTAAACTATACTTATATCTTTATACCTTTTTAGTCTAAAGGATATTTAAATATTACTTAAGCTAACCTTATAAATAGTATTCTTAAGATAAAGTTTATTAAGACTAGTATATCTATAATATAGACTTTTTATTAGATAAAGGTATTATTAAGATATAGTTATAATAGTATTAATCTAATTATAATTACTTTACTATTTAAATAAGATATTAATATTACTTAGCTTAGTTTAATAATAATATTATATTTAGCTACTATTTCTTAGCTTATAATATTCCCCTTAGTACTAGAGTTAATTAAAGCTTTAATTAGCTTCTAATTAAGATTATTAATTTTAATATAAATAAATAATAAAAACTACTATAAAGCTATTATATACTCTTTATTAAAGATATAGTTTATACTTAGCTTATAAATTATTAATTATAAAATATTATTAAAAGTATTACTAAAGTCTAAGAGTAAGATTATCTTTATTATAACTTACTTATTTTCTTTTTCTTTAATAACTAAATACTCTCTAGCCTTTACTAATATAAAATACTCTTTCTTATTTATAGAACTTTTACTATTTTTAATTATAATTATATTAATATTTATTATTATTAGAGTATTCTTAAAGGCTTATTTAAAGGCTTTTTACTCCTCTAGAAAATATATAATAGCTATTAGTACTTAGGCTTATTTTATATTAGCTAGTATTATAAAGACTACTTTTATCTTCTTAATTTATTTTACTATATTTAGAATTCTTTATAAAAGTAATTATCTAATTAAAAGATTATATTATATAACTTTAGTAGTTATTATATTTATTTTTTTTCTTAGTATCTTATTAACTAGTTAATACTTTAGATTACTCTTTACTTCTCTTTTCTTCTTACTAAGAATATCCTCTTACTAAAAGTCTTTAATAAGTATACTTCTATAACTATTACTAAAGTCTTTACCTTCTACTATATTATTAGATATATATAACTACTTCCTTAAATACCCTCTTATATTAATAAAAGTAATAACTAAAGGTCTTATATTATTATCTAAGAAAATAATATTAACTTTAGGTCTTTATTATACTTTTACTTACTATAGTATTTTTTATCTAGGTAATAGTTTATTTTAGGTATAATTAATATCCTCTTATTTATTAAGAGTAATATTTATCTAGGGGTTTAAAGCTCTTCTTAATAATATAACTTATCTTCTAAACTTTAATATAAGGACTTTTAAAGCCTAAAGAACTATAAGCTTCTAAATTACTATCTTATCTTAGAGCTAGACTAGTAGATAAGGTAAAATAAGGTATTTTTTTAGACCTCTAAAAAATAAAGTATAAGTGCTTATATTATAGGTATAGAACTAAATAGTAATATCTATATTTATAAATTTATATTTATTTAAATAATACCTAAGGTAAAAGTAATACTAATACTTTTTTTTTATATTAGATTTTATAGTATTAATATAGAGTTCTTACTCTTTTTTATTATTATTACTTAACTTAATAATCTAATCCTTATCCTTAATAATAATATTAACTTTTATTAGGTTCTACTTAATAGCCTTAAGGATCTCTTTATAATCTCTCTTATCTAACTTATCTTTCTCTTTATCCTTATTTATAATATAGATTATTAGCTTTTCTAATCTTTTAATAGCCTTAGTTATCTTTAAGTTACTAGTAAGCTTAAGAGTATTTTATTAAGATACTAACCTTATATCCTTTACCTTCTTTATTACTTTACCTTTTTCTATTATTTAGATTTTCTAATTAATAATATTCTTATACTTCTTATCTTATTAGAACTAGATATAATCTCTAATAAACTAAAAAATCTTTTAATATACTTCTTTATAAGGTAAGTTATTAAAACTTATTATACTAATATTATAATATTTATTTATATTAAGATAAGCTCTTAATAATATAACTAATTATAAGTATTTAGACTACTTAATTATTATAAAAAGGTCTTTACTAACTAGGCTATAAAGATACTTATACTTAATAAACTATTTACTAATTACTTAATAGTTATTTATTAGGGGTATTTTATTATACCTAATTAACCTAATCTAAAGACTAAACCTTTCTTTAATATTATACTTAAAGAAGTATTTAATTAACTTTACCTTTACTTTTACTTAGTTATAACTAAAGATAAGGTACTTAACTTCCTCTAATATATAAACCTCTATTATCTTAAGTAATTCTTTATACTTAAAAGAAATTAAGATACTTTAGATATTAAGTTAGTTATTAAACTTCTTTAGGAAATTAGTAAAATTATTTTTATTAAACTTTTCCTTAAAAGTAGTTTATAGCTAAAGATTTACCTAGATTAAGGTTATAAAGAGATCTTTATTATTAATAAAGTTTAAGAAGTTAGTATTATACTTAATAAAGTCCTTTCCTAATCCTTTACTAGCCTATCCTTTATTAAGGCTAGTATTACCTACCTTCTTACCTTTTAAAGCTTACTTCTTCTTACCTTTTTTTACTCTTTTTCTTACTCTTTCTTTTATACTAATCTCTTTTATATTATTAGTTAAGTTATCTAATAAGTTAAAGATATCTTATATAATAATAAAGGCTAGGCCTTTATATAGGTTTAGTACTCTAGTATTATTAAATAATATAAATATAATTATTATAAAAGGGTTAAAAAATAATTAGAAGATTTAGTATAAACTAAAGTAAAAATAAAAATAATATCTTTTTAAATAACTTAATAACTTATATTTAACTTACTTTATATTATAAGTTAAAGATTAAGAGTTTATTATCTTTTAAAGATAAGAAAAGCTTTTATTTTCCCCTTATAACTATTAGTATTATAATTAATAGCTTTTTATATATTTTATTAGGTAATATCTTAGTCTTATTTTAGTTTTTACCTTTAACTTATTTTTTAATTCTTAGACTAGGGTATACTTATAAGTTATTAGCCTAATATCTTAATACTATAAGATAATATAGACCTACTAATAACTTAGGTATAAGATATATATTTTATTAAGTCCTCTTAACTAGATTAAGGGATTACTTTATCTTAGAATAACTAAGGTAGCCTTAAGATATAATTATATTTACTACTAATAATAAGGTCTTTTATAACTACTAGCCTTATAGTCCCTTACTTAATATTATTCTTCTAGTCTATATTATCTTATTTCCTTCTTTAGTTTTAAACTCTTAATTTATATCTTATTTCCTAGTTAGATACTTTTATAAGTTATTAACTTAGTACTCTAATACTACTAGATAATTTAGATATTAGATATTTATAGATTATTAGCTTATTATTTCTTTTATTTATATCTTAGTTTAGTAAATAAAGCTTACCTATAGCTACTTAGCCTCTTAACTAATAAGCTTTTAGGTTAAACTATCTTTAGACTTTTTATTTATTAAGCTTTCTTAGTTTCCTTATTAAATTTCTTAAGATCTTATTATAATAACTTATTAGTACTCTTAGTCTTTAATTAGGGGTATCTTAACCTTTAATAAGGTATCTCTTTATTATAACCTTTATTATAATAAATAAGAAGAACTACTAAAAAACCTATAGTAATAAGGTATTATATATAAGAGCTTTTATAATCTATAATATAATAAAAAGTTATTATCTCTCTAAAGGTTAGTATATATATATAAAATAACTAAAGTTAGTCTAATTAGGAGTATTAAATTATTAGAAATATAAAAATTATAAAAAAGAAAAATATAATTATATTTAGTTTAAATATAGAAAAGCTATTATAAAAAGTAATATATAGTTAATAATTAAAAGAATACCTAAATAAAGTCTAGATTATAAGGTTAATATTAAAAATAAAATATAAAAAAGATAAAAAAGTTATTTTTATTATTTTTAGGGGAGGCGTGCTCTTTTATTAGTAGTGCCTATTACGTAGTATACTATAGGGACTATTTTAGACCTAATACACTACCTAGAAACTAATAGTTTAATAGAATAAGTAAACTAAGTCCTTAAGGTATACTTATAAGTATTTATTAACTTTAATTAAGATAACTAGGCTTCCTAGCTTCCTTATACTAAGTTAGTTATAAATAACTAGGATACTAGCTTAATAAAAGTTAGCCCCTTCTTCCTACTATATAGCTACTCTATTAAACCCTTATAATTCCTTAAGGAGCCTCTACCTATAACTAAGACTATAGCTAGCCCTAGCCCTATATAGATAGCTAAATAAATCTTATAGAAGCTTAAGCTAGTTTCTAAATAGGCCTAGTCTTTAATAACTATTACCTAGTAGTCTTAGGAGGATATAATAAATTATTTATAGAAGTAGTTACTTACTTACTAAGTTAGTAATAAAGTATAGCTTAACCTAATAAATATTAAGACCTACTATCCCTTAAAGAAGCTTAATACTAAGTATACTAAGTTTATAGTAATAGAGGTTATAGGATCTTATACCTACTAGCTTAATACGCCCCTAGGGATATATAATATCTTCTATATAAGTCTTCTTAAGCTAGCCTCTATAGACCCCTTCCCCTCGTAGGTATAGATAGATAGTTAGCCCCCTATAGAGGTTATAGAGGACGACGAGGAATATAGGGTTAAGGAAATCCTATAAGAACGACTAGGGAAGGGCTAGAGAAAAGAGATACTTATTAAGTAACTAGGCTTCTATAGGCTAATATAAGAGCCTAGGTTAGCCCTATAAGATATAGCTGCCTTATAGGCGTAGGAGGACTAGGAGGGGGGGTACTATTACGGGTTAGACCCTAGTTAGGACTTAGGTAGTCCCCTCGTTATATTAGCTATATTAGAAGTATAGACGTTATAGCCCCTTTATTACCTAGTAACCTAGGGGCCTACTAGATAGTTATATCTAGCGGAAGTTAGGAAGAATCTCCTTTTTAGAAGGTAATTCTTCCTCCTTATATAAAAAGTATATTCTTAGTTAAACTAAGCCTAGAACCCTTATAGTAAGTATATATTAGTAGGTATTATAATAAAAATTAGTATAGAAGAATTATTAATCTAGCTCTAATATATATATAATTATTAAAAATATTAAAAATATATTTTTTAAGTAAATTAGTAAGTATTAAGAGCTTTAATTAATAGTAATAGTAATAGTAATATAAAGAAGGTAATATTAGTAGTAATAATAGCTAGAAAAAATTAAATATTATACTATTTTAAAAGATACTTCTAATTTCTATATAATTTACTTATAAACTTAGGTACCTCTAAAAATCTATTTATAATATATATATAATACTATATATATAATAAAACGGCACTATATAAATAGTAATACTTAATAGTAATACTCTTTAAATATATATAGATATTTATTAGGAGTTCTTTTTTTATAAATAGTAGTATTTAATAAAGGTAATTAAGTGAGCTTTCTAGGGTTAGGAAGAATATATCTAGCGTCGTTATTGATTGCTTATTTAATGTATATGAGCTGTGGTGTGAAGCGGTGATAGATGCATAGGAAAGCGAAAAAGCAGAAATCGACAGACTGTTCAAATGTGTGGTGCTTGATAGTGGTGCGGGCGCGGAGGCGCGGAAGGCATGTGCTGTGACACGTGACCCAACATGAGCTCCCTGTGAAGCTTTTCTTGAGAATCATCATGCTGGCAGGTAACAGGCTATATTATCATCACTTAAAATACTTGTTGTTCAGGCAGCACAGTCACATATTGCGTGCAAGCATGAACTTACTTGGCCAACCAGACGGTTGACCAACTGTGGCAAACAAAGGCTAGCGAGGGCCGAACCCTCTGGCCCAAGTTTAAAATGGTTCAAATCCGTCATTATATAAAAAGTAATTGGTATATATGTACTGCAAGATGATTCCATCAATTTGCGTTTCTAATTGTCGTCGAATTGTTCAGCAGCCGCTGCTGAAGATGGGGTCGCAGCCTTGGTAAGATCCGAGTCTTCAGTATCATCATCCACTCTAGCGACTTCCTCGACATGGTAGTTAGACTCGCGAATCTTGATGAGAACAATTCCGCATAGAGGTATCGAGATGACGATGAGGAGCCATGAGATGAGAATCTCGCCGAGGTAGGGCGTCTGTATGTGTTAGCCAAAGGAGACGTTTTTGGCTTGCAAACCGGATTTTTGCTTTGCAGCTTGCTTACCTCGACTGCATCCATGCCAAAAGATACAGCGGCACCCGCCGACTGAATACCTTTGTAGTATGCAGCCATACGGGCGAGCTTGAAAGGCTCATTGGTAAGTGCCGACATGGTATAGTAGGCCAGGCCTTGGAAAGCGGCGTCGACAACATAATCTATTCCGCATTTAGTTTTCGTCGTTGACAACGTGGCGAAATTGTCCCTTTACTCACAAGCAAACATCATTACGATAGGTCCCCCGGCAGGGCTATCAGTCCAGTCCCAGGGAAGACGGTGGCCCCTCAGGACAGTATCGCCGCGCTGAAAGTCCAGCTGGAAGGCGACGCCGCCACCCCATACAGCACACACCAAAAGAAAAACGACACCACTCGCAACAAGTGATCGATTACGGCGCGAAAATGGTAATGTGTCAGTCAAAAGACCAATGATGATTGATCCGATGATAGAGCCGAGTCCAGTGAGTAGTGCGACCAGAGCGCGGGTGCGGCCGTTGAAGAGAAAGGTTGTGATGGCACCCTGGTACGAGTAGAAATAGTTGGAGCTGAAGAACATGGGAAACAGGGCTAGCATGCGCCAGTCCTTGAACATGCGGATAAATTCTTTAAACTCTTTTCTTGGTCCCAGCGACGCCTGAACTTGGACCTTGGTGCCATCGCCGCGGACGACGAGATGGGGCGGCAAGACGAGCCAGCTGGTGACAATGGATGTCAACTGGATGATGATGATGGCAATGTAGACGCCCGTGCCGACAGAGGGCATGTTGCTGTTGAATGAGATGCCGAGGGCGATGGCCGAGCCGATCAGGGTGCCGAGCTGGAAAATGGACCAGAAGACGCTGTAGCTGCGGCCCTTGTCCTTTTCGGTCGGGTAGGACATCATGACGGCGCCCTGGGCGGCCCAGAACAGCGACGCGCTGAAGCCGAGAATGGCGCCGGCGAGGATGAGGAACCATCGCGTGCCGTTGACCTGAAAGTTCCAGAGCGAGCCGAGATACAGCGCATAGCCGGTGGTACCGATGGAGAGAGTCACTCGAGGGCCGAGAATATTCTGATGGGGGACGGCGAGGTTAGTTTGATGGCCGTATTGGAACAAGAGTTTTTCTTCCTTTTTTTCTTGAAAAAAAAAGAAAAAAAAAGAAAAGAACCTACGTTGACACTACCGGCAAAGAAGCCGCCGAGGAAGAAGCACCCGTAGAGGACGCTGTTGGCAATGTCGCTCAGCTGCACGTCCTGCATGCCACCAGCGCCGAGGTTGCTGATGGCGCTATGCATGCCGACGGAGCAAAAGGCGACAAACCCGACAATGACGACCTGCGTCCATGGTGAGTTGTCTGCGGATTGGGATTAGATGCTGCCCGGCGAGGTTTGCGATGGATCAGGGGCGGACTCGCGTGCGGTCCGGTGTCCGGTCGCATGGGATTTCCTACTGACATCGGAGCTTTCCAATCTTGACCTGTGATAGGTCCATCATTGTGGTTGGTGTCCTGCTCTCGCAAGACTGAAATAGAAAAAGGCGCGCTGAGGTTATTCAATGCACATGAGATGAAATAAATGAAGAACAATCGTGGTACGGAGTAGATGCCGGGGATATATCGTCTTGGACAGTGCGGCTCAAATCCCGGGGTCTCCGCAAAGTTCTGCTGGGTCGGACGCTGGCGGAACTTGGAAACGGCCCCAACTGCTACGTTTCCTTCATGTTCGGGTTCGCATTCTTGCCCTAGCTTATTAGCGTTATCGTTTGGGCTCGTAATGAAACCTTTGTTGGCTCGTACCTGGCTTGCAGATCCACCTTTTGGTGAGGCGAATACAAGACCAAAGACAATGTGACGTAAGAAAAATACAACCAGTGAAGCGTGGTTACATGCCAGGCCCGTGCTTTGGACTGACAGACAGCTTGTTAAGCTTGTCCGAATGGCTACTACCTACATACATAGGATGCAAATTCCCTCGGTCCCTAACTGATAAGGAAAGATTAACATCATCTACATATATGTCTCGCCCAGGAACACATGTCATGCCGCCACCCGTCGGGACAAAAGGCTAGCGTAATACGGGATCGGCTTTTGCCCCCCCACGGTATAATACGGCGGATATCCGTATTTATCTACGGTGCCAAGCCAAACTCTTAAATTACACTGCTCAGGATTCACAATGTGTCAAGAATAGAAACACTGTGAATGACGTCGGTTCGTCCTTTGTCACCCAAACTTCTCGCCAAGATTTTCTCTCTCTCTCTTTTTTTTTTCAAAGGCAATCAGAACCAAAAAGTAGTTTTTGACGAGGATTGGCCTTGTTTCCCCCACTTGGTGGTACCAGTACGAACCAGCGGGTTAGAGTGATCCATGTAACGTTATGGAGGGGGGTTTTGGCCAATGGCTGCCCCCGCATTGATCATCTTCATCTGTACATTATCCTATGCTTCACGTTGGCGTTGCACCGCGCGGCTAGGATCTGGAATATCCGATAGTAAAAACCACATCCAGAAACGGCGACAAGCTAGAAATGGCTTCTGCCCCGCAAAGCAACGGCCACACGGCCAAGCCTGTCACGATTGCCGTCGTGGGCGCTGGCAGCCGTGGCACGGTAAGCCTCCCCGCATTGCGGATTCCCTTTTGCCTGTTTGCTCACCATTGCATGAATCAGACATATGCAGCGTACGCTCTCGAAAACCCAGAGCTTGCCAAAGTTGTCGCCGTGGCCGAGCCGAGCAGGCACAGACGCGACATCTTTTCACGCAAGCACAGGCAAGTCGAGCGCGTGCAGGAGACGAGCGGCCAATCTTATATGGTGCACCGCTAACACCGGGCGCTTCGCACGCAGTATCCGACAAGATTTGCAATTCTCAAACTGGAAGGGTCTCAAAGCACAAGGCAAAATCGCCGATGCAGTCGTCATCGCGGTCCAGGTGAGAACAGATGGCTCGCCCGTCGAGGCGGAGACTAACACGGCCCAGGACCACCAACATGTCGAAGCTGTGCAAGACTTTGCAGAGCTTGGGTACCATATTCTGTGCGAAAAGCCAATGGCTACATCCGTTGCCGACTGCGTCAAGATCCGTAATCTGGCAAAGGCTACGGCGCCAAAAGTCTTTGCCATGGGTCATGGTATGTCCCGCCCCCAGAATACCCGAACCATGACCTCTCTGACTCGGCAGTCCTTCGCTATTCGCCATATAATCGTGCAGTCAAGGATGTCATTGACTCTGGCGCCCTCGGCGAAATCGTCAACATCCAGCACATTGAGCCAATTGGTAATCAACACTTTGCGCACTCGTACGTGCGCGGCAACTGGCACAAAGAGGCCGACTCTTCATTCGCACTCATGACAAAATCTTGCCAGTAGGTTTTAGCAACTCTTCGCACACGCATCCAAGCTAAACTGTCCAAGTGACATTGACATTGTCAACTTTTACCTCGCTGGCCTCAAGCCCACCAAGGTGCACTCCTTTGGCTCGCTTCGCCACTTCAAAAAGTCGCAAAAACCGGTCGAAGCCGGATCCGCCAAGCGCTGTCTCGAGTGCGCGCATGAGCAGAACTGCGTGTGGAGTGCCAAGAAGATTTACATTGATACCCTGAAAGGACATGTCGAAAAGGTGCTTCCCTCTAACCTCCCCTTTCCCTTTCTCGGGCTAATATGTCAACGTTTGCAGTGGGCCAGACATTTTGTCGACGCAGAGGTCCTCGACATTGAAAACGTGACCGAGGCGCTGAACAGAACAAATTACGGCACCTGCGTTTACGAGGGCGAAAACGACGTCGTCGACCACCAAATTGTAAACATCGAGTACCAAGGTGGCATCACCGCCAGTGTCACCATGTCTGCATGTAAGGAGGCCCAACGAATTCGCATGGGCATTGCTGACAATGTTTTCAGTCACCGAGTCTGTGTGTCAACGCGGCACACGCATCCAAGGTACCAAGGGCGAGCTAATCGGCGACATGACTACTTTTGTGAGCTTGCTAATTTCTCCCACCTTTGAATACATGCTGATTTCTCTCCCAGGATGTCTTTGACTTTCTGTCTAGGACAAGCAAACACTACACACCCAAGCTAGATGGCGGCTATCACGGTGGCGGCGACACTGGCCTAGCCCGTGCCTTTGTAAGCGCCGTCGCGCAAAGCGATCAGAGCATTCTGCATGTCACCATCGACGACATTTTGGATTCGCATCTGCTTGTGTTTGCTGCCGAGAAAGCGCGCAAGGAGAGCTGTGTCGTGGACTTTGATCAGTTTAAGCATGCTAGCACGGGCGACAATGTTTTCAAATCGATAGTTGCAAGTTGAATAGGCTACATTACTAATTGAAGCTTTTTGTATCTTTGTCGCTAGAATTTGACGAGTGTTTATGTTTCTTAAACAGACAACGGGTGGCTAAATAGCCGTCTTGGGTCATATTTTGCCTTGATCGACTGCAGTCTCTCGAGGTGCTCCCCGTAGTAACTAGCCATCATACTACGACCGTGATCGTCTTCATCGTAATCATCGTCGCCGAGATATCCACCATTCGTGATTGGATAAAAGAGCTCATACGCCTGATTCAACCAAGGCAGGCGACGCCTAGCTTCCACATCCGTGTCATCGCCGTACTCTGATACCTGCAGCCAGACTGACATGCCCATCAGCCAAGGCGTACCGCGGACCTTGATGGACGTGGTATCCGGGTCCGGCCTAAAGCTGGGATTCAGCCCGAGCAGCTGCACCCGAACACCAGTTCTCGGCTGCGTCTTGCTAAACTCGGCGAGCGTCGCCAACAAGTCCTCAGAGAGCCACTCTGGGACGAAGCCTGCCGTGATCTTCATGAATCGCTGGTGCTCGCGGCCCTTTCTCGCTTGAGATCCGCGAGGTCCTTGTACCACGGGGGCCGAGGTCTGGCTTTCCTCAATGTCGGCAACCGTATCAATCAGATCCCGCCGCGTCAGGGTCGTGCTGTCGGGCGCTGGCAAGATGCTCCGTGAGGGCCTTTCACGCTGAACCGAGCCCCCCGCCACGGACTCTTCGAGGATGACGCCGGAGACTTGGAGCACGCCGAGCCAAATCACAATCATGGGGGTTGACAGTGAGCGGCGGAGGCCGCCGCCGGGATCGTGCAGTCGTCTTCAGCACCGCGGGCACATCTTGCCGATCGAGACTCCAACGCAGAGAAAAAAAAAAAAAACAGCAACGCCGTCTCGAAGAG
>JAEIJG010000773.1:0-19138 GCA_037289395.1 Beauveria scarabaeidicola
AAAAAAAAAAAAAAAAAAAAAAAAAAAGTACCTAAGCCTCGGAGCCCTTGGCCCCTACAGCAGCGTCACTCGTGTGTCACGCAGCCTCGGGAGGACTGGTGCGACGCTTTTACATCCGGAATCCAACGTCAGTGGCCATTCTTGGACAGGGCATCATTTCTCAACCTTCTCCTTTTCATTGTCTCTTGACGCACTGAAGGAGGTTGTCTGCTCCTCCCTTTCCTCGCGTTGACTCAATTTCTGCTGCGACAGCATTCCAAGGACGCCACCACTATCGATTGTGCCCCCGCGATCAGGCCTATAGTTATCTTTCGTGGACACGAGGCTCGACGATTCTTTGCATCTTGTATCGTGTGCTCGCACGAGAAAAAGACGCTGCAGAGACGGTCAACTAGTCTGCGGGCATCCTCTGGACAGACATCACGACCCACGCGACCATAACAGGTAGTCAACCACGACCGTCACAGTAACTAACTAAAGCGACGGCACGCAAACAACCACAAACGCAGTCGCAAATTCAATCAAACCCACACACAGCGCCTGGTCCCGACTCCTCTTCCAAGCCACGACTAACTCGCTAGGTTCCTGCCGCCGCTTCAGCACTACTATCCCCCGGTGGCTGGGAGTCCCGTTGACAAAGCTGCGACAGTCTAACCTGTCCTCACCAATTCCCACATCCAAGAAGCCATTTGATTATCTTATCCAACAAGTGAAAGTCATTAGGAACCCGAAAAAAAGGTACCAGAAACAAAAGCGTCCCACATTCACCCGGCCGCCCTCCACTCTCCATTTCCACTCTACCGCCAGACTGCGACACGCAGAGAGCTTCTCGCCTTTACCAAGTAGCAAAAAGCCGCCTCTCGACCTCGACCCGCGGCATTCTTTGTGCAAGATTGTACTACTTACCAGACCCGTGGCTTCTGGATCGCATGAACCGACTCCGCAGATATTTGCTCTGCTCTTGTGTTTTTGGTTCTGTTACACGAGCGCCTCCGTCTCCATTTTCCCCAGTGGCCTTGTTTCTCCGACTGTAGCGCTTGACGACCACAACGGCCTCCAGGTGCTTGACCTTCCACTAACGCTCAATTCCGACCGCGAGCGACACCGACCACAGGACGACGACGAAGCGACGACAGGTCCTGGAAAAGCCGATCTGTAATTTTTTTTGCGAATTCGCTCGGCTTCATCGCCTAGCGCTCATCTCCCCTCACCTCGCGTCCCCCTTCACTTCACAACACTCCATCGACTACGACTCCCGCGCGACTCCCATCTCGCCCCGGTAGCTTCCATGATTTTGACGCTGGCCTGCCACAATACGAGCTCCGACTTGAACAATGGCTGCGGCCGCTGTCTTGGCTTCTCCCGAAAGCCTGAGAGGAAGCGCATTCGCGTACCCTCCGACCCAGACCTCGACGACGACTGGCTGGGATGAGACGTCCTTACGCTGGCAACTGCACCTTATTTCTAGTATCTGGATCACAAGCAGGCATCTGAGTCATGTACGTATATTCGAACTCTTGTGGGAGCTCGTGTTGCAGACATTTTGCGCCGTTGAACTCAATAGCCCGCCTGGCGGCTTACCGCGGCGCTAATTGAATTGCTTGCCATAAGCCCTGCTATCTTCAAGCTTACCCTATTTACTGACCCAAATTATGACTAGAATACATTATACACTGGTGCATCCAAGGAGAAGCATCTAATTCTGCCCGATGTTTCACCTTGTTGGTATCGCAGATTACGACATCTCGGTAAAGCAGGAGAGGCGGAAGCCCCTGCAGTTTACGCTGATGATTCTTTCAGCTACGCTGTCCGTAAGCAACCCCCCACACCAGATGTTGATTCGCTACCAACATCAGCAGAGGCTCCTCTGCGGAAACGCGATTCTCCCGACGACTTGTTCCCAGACCCGGTTCCACCATCCTCAGCGATCGACTTCGAGTGGCTAGAGAACGTCATCCAAGCCGCTAAGAAGAAGAAGAAAGGTGGTGGTAACAACCAGAACAACAACAACAACAACACCGGCAACGGCTCGAGCTGGGGCGATGAGGGCAAAAAGGAAGATGATAATGCCAATGGCGACAACAGTGCCAACGGCGGTGACGCGGGTGGCGATGCTGGCGCTGGCGCGGCCGGCGACGGCGACGGCGACGACAACAAAGATAACAAAGATAACAATGGCAACGGCGGTGACGGCGGCGGCGATCCCGTTGATGACTGGGATGATTTCACCACTGCCAAGACCAAAAAGAAGAAGAAGGGTGCCGCTGCCGCTGCCGCTGCCGAGCCAGACCCCGCCCCAAAGATTCCAGACGCTGACTTTGGTGGCGATGCCTTCCACGAGATAAAACTCGGTGATGATGGAGGAAAACTCGATGTCGATTTTGAAGCTTCAGACACAAAAAATACTTTCGGGTCCTGGGGTACCAAATGGACCACTGGCGGCAACTCCTGGGACTGGTCAGGTACTACTGGGGCTCCCGCTGAAGCAAAAAAGGTCGATCTCGACTCAAATCCTTGGGGTACGGCCAAGAATTCCAAAAAGAAGGCAGGCACTTCTTTTGCTTTCAGTTCCTTGGATGAAGCGGAAGAAGAGAAGCCTGCCGACCTGTCTTCTACGAAAGAACCCGATGGGGTTGGTTTCACTGCCGTCGGAAAGAAAGACAAAAAGAAAAAAGCAACTAGTGCTTGGGGCATGAGTCCTGTCGAAGAGACGGGAGAGACCGCAGCGAAGGATCCCAATGCCGACCCCTGGAGTTGGGCCACTACTACCAAGAAGAAAGCCAAAAATGATGAACCGGAGCCGCAGACGGAGCCAGAGCCTGCACCCAGCGCCGCCGCCAACTTGATGATGCCGGCTTCTAAAAAAGACAAGAAAAAGAAGAAGGGTGCCATTGACCTCGTCGAGCCAGAGGCAGAAACAGAGCCAACACCAGAGCCAGAGTCGGAGAAGAAGGAAGACGAGGCCGGGGACACCTGGGGGACTGCGTCCAAGAAGAAGAAGAAGAAGGGTGCCTTGGATGACGCTGCGGACCCAGACCCAACGCTTGTAAACGCCCCGGAACCTGAAACCGTTGATAATTTTTGGTCTGCGCCAACCAAGAAAGATAGAAAAAAGAAGAAAGATGCCGAGCCAGACACAATGCCAGAACCCGAGCCGGAGAAAAAGGAAGAGGATGCGTGGGGCTTTACTTCGGCCAAGAAGGACAAGAAGAACAAGAAAAAGGCCGCCCTTTTCGATGATGCCGACCCAGCCCCGCCGCCCTCTGCCGAAGACACCAAGAAAGCAGACGATGGTGACGAGTTCTGGGACAGCTTTGGCAGCAAGAACGACGCGAAGGAAGTCCCCGAACCCAAACCCGAGTCGGAGGTCATAGTTGAGAAGGAGGACAAAAAACAAGAAGACGACCTCTGGGCTACTACCGGCACTGCTAAGAAAGACAAGAAGAAAAAGAAGAAGGGTGCCGACCTAGAACCAGAATCCGAGCCTGCCTTCGTTCAGGAACCCGACCCCGTAGACTCTTGGGGAGGCTGGGCCACTGCTGGCAAAAAGGACAACAAGAAGAAGAGCGACCTGATCAATCTCGACGAACAAGACAAGAATTCTGAATCCAAGGACAACACCAACCAAGACGACGACTTTTTCAGCTCTTTTGGTACCGGCAAGAAGGATAAAAAGGACAAGTCAAATGATCTATTCAATACTACCGGTGAGACATACCCACTCAAAGACGTGCAGGAGGTGACTACAGTTATTGGGGCCACTGTCGGTGATGACTCACCCTGGACGTCGACGTCCAAACAGAGAGAATCAAAAACCAAGAAGGACTCCGTGACTGACTCCCGTCTCCCTGTGCCTAACCCCGCTAAACTGGACCTTACTGAGCCTGAGGATAAACAAGCAGAAGCCGAACTGAAATCGAAATCCAAGGACGACAAGGAAAAGGAGCCGAAACTAAACGCAAAGGAACTCAGGAAGCTTGAAAAAGAGAAGAAGAAGGCCGAAAAGGAAAAGGCTGAACAAGAAGCCCGCGATGCCGAAGAAGCCATCGAGGCAGCCCAAGATGCCGCCAAGGAAGCCGAAGAGCAAGCCGCTCGCGAAGCCGAGGAAGCCGTCGCCGAGGAAGCCGAGGGAAAGCTACGACTAGAAGCGGAAGAGAAGGCGCTGATTCTGCAAGAGGAAGAAGAACTAGCAACCTTAACTGCGAAGGAAGCCAAGAGGGGAAAGCTTCTAAAGAAGGAGACTGAAAAGTTTAACCGTCTCACAAAGAAAGCTGCGGAGCGCGCTGAGGCGCAGGCGGCTAAGGAGGCGGAAGAGCTAGGCGCTAAAGAGGCAGAAGAACTAGCTGCGAAAGAAGCTGAAGAGCAGGCTGTCCGCGAAGCTGAAGAGCAAGAGGCGCGGGAAGCTGGGGAAGAAGCCGCCAAAAATTCGAAAAAGAGTTCTAAATCGAAGGAGAAGGAAGAAAAGAAGAGAGAGAAGGAACGCAAGGAAGAGGAGGAAAGAGAACGAGAGAGAGAGATAGAAGAGGCCGAGAAGCAAGAGAAAGAGGAAAAGAAGAGAGAGAAGGAAGAGAAAAAGAGGGAAAAGGAGCGTAAGGAAGAGGAGGAAAGAGAAAGAGAGAGAGAGAGAGAAGAGACTGAGAAGCGTGAGAAAGAGGAGAAGAAGCGTGAGAAAGAGGAGAAGAAAAGGGAGAAAGAGGAGAAGAAGAGAGAAAAGGAGCGTAAGGAAGAGGAGGAGAGAGAAAAAGAGAAGAAGGAGAAGGAGGATAGAAAGAGGGAAAGGGAGGAAAAGAAGAAAGAAAAAGAGAGAGAAAGGGAAGAGGCCGAGAAGAGGGAGAAGGAGGAGAAGGAGGAGAAGGAGAGGGAGAGGGAGAAGGAGAGGGAGAGGGAGAAGGAGAAGGAGAGGGAGAGGGAGAGAGAGAAGGAAGAGAAGAAGAAAGACAAGGAAAAAAAGAAAAAGGCCAAGAACGCCGACGCTGAAACTCAAGGATTTACTGAAGAACTCAAGCCGGACGAAATTGAGGAGCTCCTCTCTGCTCCAAAAGATACGTCGACGACTGACGCGTTTGATTTCTGGGGCGTGTCTTCATCAAAAAAGTCCAAAAAAGGTTGGTTTAGCGCTCTACCTCACCCCTGTTTACCCCAGATTACCCCAACGTCGATCATGTACAAGGCAAAATTACATCTGCTGACTCATCTGCGGTTCTGGAAGATGCCACTGAGGACGCCCATGTTACACCCCTGTCCAAGGCAAATGAGGCTGCTTCAGTGAAGCGCAAGCCTGTCGGAGGCAAAATTGCTGATAAACTCAAGTCTTTTGAAGCTGCCAACGAGGAAGAAGCTACCCCGGCACCGCCGCCTCCACTATCTCCACCCAAGGACGAGAATCAGAAAGACAAGAAGAAGTCCAAGGTTGTCGAGGTTGTTGAGCCTCCCGTTTCTTCATCGAGGAAGAGTCGCAAGGAAGTCGGCATCCCCGGAAGCTTTCCCATTGACGATGAGGATCCGGATTTTGTTGCTGATGACACCAGTCCCTCCAAGGACAAGAAGAAGAGCAAGAAGGGCAGATTCAAAGCTTATGACGAGGCCCCACCTCCTCCGCCTCCCGTTCCTGACGCACCACTGACACCGCCACCTGAGAAACCTTCTCGAAAAGAACGCCCCAAGATCAGCCGCGATGGCTCGTCGTCTTGGGGCGCATGGGGCACGTCGAGCTCTCGCAAAGACGAGCGCAAGGATGAACGCCGATCATCCAAGTCCAAGACCGAACGGTCATCCAAGCGATCTGGTGAGAAGTTGTCTTCAAAGGGCTCAGGGTCGGGCGACGAGAAGCTTGAGAAGTCCGAGAGGCCCTCCAAGACGCCTTCCAGGTCGCGCGGCTCCGCTGCCGTTAGCACGCCGCCCATTTCGCGATCGATGTCTACACGCGACAGAAAAGCCAACGGCGGCCACTCTTCGCGCCGCCATTCCGTAGGTGCGCATGGCATGGCTTCGCCGCCGCCCGAGGAGACGCCCGACAAAGCGGCCAAGATTCTCGGCATCGGCAAGTCTTCTAGCAAGAGACGCTCGAACCGCGGTGATCCAGATATTGCCATGAGTGGCGCTCTGGATCCTGACGCCGCAAGAGTAGACCGCCGTCGAAGCAGAAAACTCCCGGACGAGGATATCGTCATGGTAGACGCTGGTGGTCCCTCGGAAACGCCTCTTAAGCGTGGCAAGAAGTCCGGAATTTCTGGTCTTTTCAGTGGTCTGATGTCAAAGGGCAAAGCCGAAGTTACGGACGACGGCGAAGCCATGGAGACTGACCGCGATAATCGTCGCAGGAGTAAGCGGAGCGCCGGTAGTGACGGCTCCAAGGAGGATGCTCGCCGCGATAAAACGCGCAAGCGCGATGATGAAGCCAAGCTGGACGATAAGGAGGCACGCCGTGCTGAGCGGCGTGCTCGCAAGCTGGAGGAGGAAGAGCGCCGCGATCGTGAGGACCGCGACGCCCGCCGAGCAGAACGCCGACGCCAGCGCAAGGAGAAGGAAGCTGCAGCCATGGCGGCCGAGAAGGAGAATCCGGACGTGGAGCGCCATGTCAAGAGGGAACGCCACAGGTCGCGTCGGGTAGATGGCGTCGAAGACGATGCCGAGCGTCGACGCCGCCGAGAAGCTCGTCGCGAAGCTCGCGTTGCCACCGAAGAGGGTGGCAGGCGAAAGAGCAGCCGTCGCCCAAGCGAAGATGAGCAGGTCTACCCGCACAAGGACCGTCGTCGGGACAAGGACCGGAAAGGCGCAAACTGGCCCCATTCAGGTACATCATCTTGGGTGAAGGAGCACTCTGATGCCCCTCCACCGCCAGACGGTGGTGACGGGAACGATGACCAGGCCCGGCGTGAGCGACGCGCCCACCGTCGTGCTAAGCAAGCTGGTGAGGCTACCGCCGACGAAGCTGACGACGAGAGACGCCGACGCAGAAAGGAGGAGCGCCACCGGGAACGCCGCGTACCTCCCTCGGATGCAAGCGAGGACCGCCAAACAAGTCGTCGCAACTCGGCATATGCTGAGCCGCCTGTGCGGACGAGCTGGTGGAAGAAGATTACTGGGTAATTGCGGATCATGTCTTTTTCTGAGTTGTGCTTTCAATGTTTGATGTTTGTAAATTGTATTGTGA
Organism: Beauveria scarabaeidicola; assembly: GCA_037289395.1. NCBI lineage: Eukaryota > Fungi > Ascomycota > Sordariomycetes > Hypocreales > Cordycipitaceae > Beauveria > Beauveria scarabaeidicola. The sequence continues at coordinate 7,154 of JAEIJG010000773.1, forward strand.
TTTGTTGACGCCATCTGGCGAGAGATATATGATATGTGGAGATGAAGATGGCGGCGATATATACCCCCTCCGATATGGAAGAGTGTTTTTGGCTATCTGGTTTGATAATGGATCATTTGGAAGGGGACGATTCTTGCAAGAGGACAACGGTTATGGAGGGGATTTTTTAATATCTTACACGGTGATGATGCATAGGTAGGTATGGACCAAGCGCCACTGGTGGCTCATTTCTTACCTCAAGTTACAGCGGACGCACAATGAGTGAATGTATGGTTGGTGCCACATGGCACCGTGTGGTATTATGAAGTACAAAGGGTCAGGCAAGGTCAAGCGCCACATACGAGCTGTCCAGTTTACGAATGCGTAGAACAGCTTTAGTAGAACCTATGCTATGAACTGAACCCACCAGCGGCTCTCCAGGTCGCAGCGGGTACGGCCGTTGACGGTTTTGTGGCGCCCTGCTCCCCAGGTCCTATCTACCTATGTAACTACTAACTTATAACCAGTATTAACCAATAACCACCCACACCAATATGGACCCATTTACGGCTAGCTCAACTTCAAGGCGCGCGCCATTCCGCACAAACCCACCCAATCTATTTTGCGATGGCAACTTGATCTTCTCTGTTTTGCAAGTCGAAGGCGCACAATTGCACAATTTCCTGTCGATCCTTTCCCCTAATCTATATCCCGGTTTTGCTTTCAGTCTTGGGAGCTCAGACCGGCGCCGGAGTCAAACATCGTCAGCCGGAGATAGCAGAAGGGGCTTAGGTCTGCTGAGGGGGTAATGGCTTACGCAGCCACGACGACGACGACGACGACGACGACGACGACGACGATCCCACACTCACCGCGAAGACGAAGCAAGCGAGAAACAAGGTTGTAGAGAGACAAAGGGGCGCATTCTAGGATAAAAGTACCGGATCCACAGACTCGCACACCCGCCATGGCCGCGCCAAACAAGTCTTCGTCGAGATGGGGCTCGTTTCTGTCGCAGGCCGTTGCGGGCGTCGAGTCTCGCCTCGACAATATACTCTCCGAGGAGGAAACCAGCAACAATGCACCGGGGACACAGCAGCAGCACAAGCCTCAACCGCAGATACAGGCACCGACTCCAGCGAGCGCTTTGCCTGCGGCGGCCAAGATCACGCCCAGTAAGGCATCATGTACCAGCGAGAAAGCGGATGCCAATATTGGGAAAACATTAACTAAGTGATTGAATTGATAGATGCCTCGCGCTCCTCGTCAAATAATCGCGCCAACGATAGACTACAAGCTAGGCTAGCCAAGGCCATGGCTGGCAAATCGGCGCAGAGCGGAGGCTCTCCGCGTAGTTCCGTCGACAATGCGAGCCGACCGTCTATGGAGCGAAAGTCTACCGACTCGAGAGTTGCGGTGAAAGAAGACGCTGTTGCGTCAGAGTTTCCCGCTACTGAGCCAGAGAAGGACATTCTAGCATCGACATTGACAGACGAGACCAAGTCTACAGAGACTATTGAGTCTATACCTGGGATGACTGCTGAGGGGAAACCGCCATCGGATGATACAAAACTCGACAACACTGCTGCTGCAACAGACTCGCAAGCGGAGACAGCGGCTGAGTCTACGGTTGACACTTGTGACAAAGACGATTTTGCAGTTTTGGATGCGACAAAAGAAGAAGCCACAGTTTCTTCCAAAGAGATTGAACGTTTAAAAGCTAGCCATCAGCAAGAAGTTCAAGAATACGTCGAACGAATTGATTCGCTAGAGTCTAAGCTGCAATATCTGGCCAAGTCGGCTGCCGAGACTGCTCAAAAGGCAGCAAATGCCGCACCTTCTGGCAGCTTGGAAAGCAAGCTGGCTGGAAAAGATGAAAAAATTGCCCTGCTTATGGAAGAGGGACAGAAGCTTGCGGCTGGAGAACACAAATATCGAACCATAATAAAGAAGCTTCGCCAGCAAGTCACGGATTCGGAGAAGCTGAACGAGGAGCTCAAGAAGACCAAGGACAAAGCTGCCGCCGAAGCCGAGGCCCTGCGCACGCGGCTTAATATTGGCGAAGAGCAGGAAAAGCACCAGCAACAGATGCGCAGGGCAACCGCCGGCCTACAACAAGAGCTTGACAGTTTAAAGAAGGAAAAGGCGGCACGGGATAACATGATACGGAAACTTGAGCGCGAACTTAAAACCAAGACAGAAGAAGCAAGCAAAGCTGCGGCCCTCAGCAATAACCTCGCTACCGAGCGGGAGAAACTGAAGACTCAGGAAGACAGCTTTATGATCTTGCGTGCTGAAAAGGATGCCCTAGAAGAAAAAGCCAGACAAGACGGCATAGAGTGGAGTGAAAAGCTCGACCGCGCAGTGGAGCGTGGACGCACTGCGCAGAATGAGCTGCGTGTCGAGATGAAGGCTATGGAGGCAAAGCTCGAGCTCATGCGGACGCAGGCCGAAGAGGCGACGTCAGGTTCCGGTGGCGAGGTGCAGGTCAAGCTGCTCCGCCAGATTGAGACGTTGCAATCGCAGTATGCGTCTGCAAGCAGCAACTGGCAATCGATGGAGTCGTCACTGCTAGCCAAGGTGTCAAATTTGGAAAAGGAAAGGGACGAGGCACGTAAGCGTGAATCCGAAATGCGCAAGAAGGCGCGTGACTCGACTACGCGGGCCAGAACGCTCGACGAAGAGCTACAGGATGTCCAGCCTGCTCTGACCAGGGCTAGAGATCAGCTCGAGAAGATTCGTGACGAGCTCGCCGCGCTCAAGATGTCATCCAAGGCTACTGAAGCGGCCCTCGATCAAGCTCGCTCTGACCTTGAGAGGGAGCAGCGCTCCAAAAGCCGCGACTTGGCCGCGCAGCAAACCGAATGGACAGAAGATGCCGTCCGCGGGGACAAGATGAACAGCCGGCCCCAGTCGCCTGTCCCCGGCAACATTTCCCGCACCTTTAGCACTGACCTTGCCAGTTTCGGCGGCCTACCTCTCTCGCTCCGCCAACGCCCGACACCGCTATCGGGCAGCATCCCCGACACGGATGCACGCCTGCGCTCACGACGACCGTCGGGGCAGCCATCTCTCCGTCTGTCGTCGGCAAGCCCGAACCCCGGCGCGCCGCCGCCGATTTTCTCGGCCTTTCAGCAATCCGGCGAGCTCGGCAGCCACCGCGCACTCTCCCCGCCCGCCGTGGAGGAGGATGCGGACAACGGCGGCCTGCTGGGCATCGACGACGCCGTCCCGTTCTCCCCACGCCTGCCGGCGGCGGCTCCGGACATGATTTCCATGTCCACCGTCGCCGCGGGTCCCTCTGTCCAGCTCGTTGAGCGCATGAGCGCGGCGATTCGCCGGCTGGAGGCCGAAAAGGTGGCGGCCAAGGAGGAGATGGCGCGCGTGTGCAACCAGCGCGACGAGGCGCGCTCCGACATGGTTGGCCTGATGAAGGAACTTGAGGACGCGAGGACGGCGTCGGCGCGCGTGCCAGAGCTGCAGGTGCAGGTGGAAAAGCTCGACGCGCGCTACCAGACGACGCTGGAGATGCTCGGCGAAAAGAGCGAGTTGGTGGAGGAGCTGCGCGCGGACGTACAGGATGTCAAGGCTATGTACCGCGAGCTCATCGAGCAGACGATGAAATAGAAATCACAGGCAAGCCTAGGGGCAACCTTTTACTTTTATTCTCTTTCAGATGTAGATTTAGGCGCTGCTTCTGTAAAGCCATGTTTACTTTTCTTTTTCTATCATTTTAAATTTTTCAACCATCTACAACCATGTCCATCAGGATCCTCGATTCCTCTGTTTGTTCCTCACTGACCCTCCAGCTCGATATCCTCGCGCTCGGCCCCGCGTAGTATATACGCACGCACCTCCTTATCCGGGGCCAAATCGAGCGCCGGCTCGCCCTCTGCGTTCTTAATCGTTGCGTCCGCCCCCTCCTTAAGCAGCGCCACCGCGGTATCACCGTGACCCTCGAAGGCTGCTATTTTGACAGCAGAATCTGGTCAATTGACAAAAAGGGTGGGGCCAGTACCAGGCTAGCATGAACCCTTGTAAGGTTGCCACCAATTTTTGCAGGGAGTTGTACCAAGGTCCAAGATCAACAAGTAACTAGTATTTACTCGTACGAGGCTGGAATTGATAATTGCCTCGTGATAAAGGTGGCGGCTGGAATTGATAATTACCTTGTGACGAAGCCGGCGGCGACGAGGCTGGCCACGAAGACGGCGGCGGCAGCTGTATTGACTGTTTTTGACTCGTTAGGCGTCGCTTAAGCCCCTAAATTTGTCGCTTAAGCCCCTGAATTTGTGATAGCATCGCCTATTGCATCGCCTGTTACATCGTCTGCATCGTCTGCATCGTCTGTAGCTGCCTCGGAGGCTCCGTGCCGCCTGCCTTAAGGCGCTGTTGAGGTTGTTGAGGTTGTTGTTGTTAAAGGTGCGCGATGAGGCTCGAGAAGAGGACGACTTTAGGCTCTTGGTGGTTAGCGGGGCAGCCAGGAGTTCTGATTGGCTAGAAATTTTTAGTGCACACTAGCGCGACGCTAGCGGAAATGGGCCCACTTCTTTTGTCAATTGACCAGATTCTGCTGTCAAAATAGCAGCCCTCACGGCGGGGTCATTGATAGGCGACGCGTACCGAAATGCCATCACCATCTCTCGATTTTAGCGTGGAGATAGTTACTCTTTTAAAGAGCTCTTATTAATATAGCTTCTTACTAATATAGCTTCTTACTAATATAGCTTCTTACTAATATAGCTTCTTACTAATATAGCTTCTTACTAATATAGCTTCTTACTAATATAGCTTCTTACTAATATAGCTTCTTACTAATATAGCTTCTTACTAATATAGCTTCTTACTAATATAGCTACTAAGGGCTCTCTCTTACTCTCTTAAAGAGCCCTTACTAATATAGCCTCTTACTAACTACTAAGGCCTCTTACTAACATAGCCGCTAGGGGCTCTCTCTCGCTCTCTCTCGCTCTCTCTAAGAGCCCTTACTAATATAGCTACTAAGACCTCTTACTAAATAGAGATTTTACTAGTATCACTTTAGCTAGCTACCCTTAAGTAGCCTTAGCATATAGCTACCTTAAGTAGCTATAGCTACACTAGCTATACCTTAGTAAGACAGCTTTAGCCCTACTTATCTTACCTCTTATAAGAAGCACTAGTAACTTAACTATAAATAGCCTTAAAGTAGGAACTAGTATATAGATTAACTAAATTAACTTAGTTAATATAAACACCCTTTAATACCTTATTTTAATAATAAGAGTAATTTATATAAAAATATTAATAATTAAAATTAAAATTAAAAAAATATTTTTTATTAAAAAATTATATATATAAAGACTAGAATTTTTTTTTATAACTAAGAATTCTTTAAAATATCCTTAATAAAGTTATTTATATATAAAGTTATTTTTCTTATTTTTCTTTTATTATTAAAAAATTAATTCTTAGTTATAAGTTAACACTAGATTAGGCTTAGTTCTATATACCTTATAGATTACTTAATTATATATGGTGACTCCTTATCGCACACCTTTTCTAGCACTTCTATCATGCTACACACGCTGATTATTGCAACAGTTGTGGTAGACCATAGAAGGACTGGCTAAGGGCATTAATGTGCCTCGGTCCGGCAAGAAAACATGTCTCGGTACCACTTGTCTTGTACTGACCATCACATCAAGGAAGGGACCTTTCGCAAGCAGTGTTTCTATTCTGGGGCTACCCCAAGTGCTGTGAGGATTCGTTCTGCAAGGCCAAAGTGCCCCAGATTCAACCCCACAACTCTTTTGCCATTCTCCACGCGGGCTCTAGACAGCCACGATGTGAGGTGAGCGGCGGGCGTAGTTAAAGTCACGCAAAAGCTTTGTCGATTGGGTTTCCCGACGTCGCATCCCTGTCAATGATTTACCTGTAGCATGGCGGGGCTGGTTCCCGGAAGCATTGTCTTCTCGGGGACTAGTCCTAACAATCATTAAGACAGAATATCGATTCTAAAGCAAGGGGTTTCAGATGGGCAAGATAGTTTCACTCTGAGCCGTAGTTGCCCATTCCAGACTCGTGTAATGCACTTATCGGCCATGGCCTTGGAACTTGACGGCGAGTGATTGAAACCATGTGCAAGGTCAGAGGGTCGGTAGGAGTGGTTTTCCCGGTGACTTGTGCTTCCGAGGTGCCCGGCTCTACTTGATCGGAAAATAACAAAGAAGAATATCTGGACAATATCTCGGCGAATGAAACCCCACGTACTACTCTGGACAAGGCTGCCAAGAGCACTCGTCCGACTGGAGGGACTTTTTATTGGCCACGGCCCTCTAAACTCTACCGAAGCAAAGAACAAAGAAATCATGAGCCATTTCCTTTTAAGAAGGTAGCATACCTCCCAACCAACGCTGTTGTGGGTAGACATGGGCCGGACACTTGCATGGCTGAGACATGATAGCCTCATTCTTCACCCAGAGGTGGTACTTTCTGCACAAAAGGACCTGGAGATGATCGCGACTGGATGCCACTCCGGCTTGCGCCTTCCTTGTCAGGAAGGTATTAAAGATTGATGATGAAGCCGAATGTGTGGTCTCGGACGGCATGGCGACGAAGAAGAAGAAGAAGAAGAAGAAGAAGAAGAAGAGCAGCATATGCCAAGTATAAAGGACAGACATTCTCATCCTAAAGCGCTCGAAAGCACCAAATTCCAGAGGCAACTCGACACTTTTTTCCCTTGCAATCCTTGTCAAAAAACCGTTCTTGGCCAAAATGCTTCCATCTCTACTTCTGGCCCTTTTGCCCGTCGTCCTCGCTGCTCCTACGGCCCAGCGCGCGGAGCCTGCTCCTCTCTACGCCGCCAAGGACAGCAGCGCCGCCATACCGGGAAAGTACATTGTCAAGTACAAGGCGGGCAGCACGTTGGCCGCCGCCGCGGCGCCTGAGAGCCGTCTGTCCGTCATGGCCGAGAGCGCCGACTACGTCTACAGCGACGTGATGAACGGGTTTGCCGGCTCGCTCGACGAGTCGGCGCTCCAGGAGCTCCGCAACCACCCCGATGTAAGCAAAAATCGACTTTCTCCCAGAAAGATATGCTCCCACCGGGCCACGCATGCATAAAAACTGATGGGATATTTCGCGAACCTTTAGGTCGAGTACATTGAGCAGGACAGCATCGTCAGCCTCTCCGCGTACACGACGCAGCCCAGAGCCCCCTGGGGCCTCGCGCGCATGTCACGCCGAAAGAACAACGGCAGCAGCAGCAGCAGCACCGGCTACACGTACGATCGGAGCGCCGGCGCGGGCACCTGCGTGTACGTGCTGGACACGGGCATCGACGGGGAGCACCGGGACTTTGGCGGGCGCGCCAAGCAAATCAAGAGCTTCATCGCCGGCGAGCACAGCGATGGCCACGGCCACGGCACCCACTGCGCCGGCACCATTGCCAGCACCACCTACGGCGTCGCCAAGCAGGCCAGCGTCTACGGCGTCAAGGTCCTCAGCGACGGGGGCTCCGGCGCATGGTCGGGCCTCATTGCCGGCATGGACTATGTCGTGGCCGACGCCGGCAGCCGCGAGTGCCCCAAGGGCGTCTTTGCCAGCATGAGCCTCGGCGGCGGCTACTCTCTGGCCATCAATGACGCCGCCGCCCAGCTCGTCGCCAGCGGCGTCTTTGTCGCCGTCGCCGCCGGCAACGGGAACAGCGACGCCGCCGACTGGTCTCCGGCCTCGGAGGAGAGCGTCTGCACCGTCGGCGCGTCCATGACCGGGGACGTCCGCGCCAGCTTCTCCAACTACGGCAGCGTCGTCGACATCTTTGCCCCCGGTGTCAACATTGTGTCTCTGGCTCCCGGCGGTGGCACTGTAAGTTTTTTTTTCATCCTTTTGAATGCATGAACTCTCGTGGCCGCGAAAGTGCAAACTGATTAAGCCCCCTTTTTTTCTTTATAGACTATCATGTCCGGCACCTCCATGGCCACTCCTCACATTGCCGGTCTTGCTGCGTACATTGGCGCCCTCGAGGGTGGCTCTGCTGCTCAGCTCTGCAGCCGCCTCCAGGCGCTCGCCTCGCGCGACATGCTCAGCGGTCTGCCGAAAGGCACGCCTAACCTACTTGCTTTCAACGGAAACCCCTCTGGCTAAATCGGAGACTCTAAGCATAATGCGCATCGGCAAATATGAACCTCGTAGTTTAAGTTTGTGCTCTTGGACGGGTTTTATTAAGTATGACTTTTGGAGAGATACCTTTGATGATATTGACATTTGGTGATATATTATGAATATAACTTTTTTTGCTATAGTTGACAACTGGTGTTCCAAATATGCATCAACTCGAATAATGATTAAGCACCTCTAAGCTGTATAGCACCCGTACACCGTCATCAAATCACAATGAAAAAAGAAGAAAGAAAGAAGAAAAGAAAAGAACTCAGTTCTTGATTTGGCCGAGGATAACATCGGCAGCCTTCTCGCCCACCATATATGTCGAAACCGCCGTAAACGTGCCCGGGATGCGAGGATAGACAGACGCGTCCACGACGCGCAGGCCATCCACGCCGCGGACTCGGAAACTCGAGTCCAGCACAGCCGTCTCGTCGCCGTCGGGGCCGATGGGGCAGGTACACGAGGCGTGGTGGCCCCAGGCGGTGTCCTTGGCGTACTGCTCAATGTCGGCCTGGCTCGTCACGTCCTTGCCGGGGAGCACCTCGCGGACGCTGACGGCCTGGCGGCGGAGGGCGTCGCGCGCGACGCCGACGGCCTCGTACATGGACTGCAGGTCCTTTGCGTGGTCGCCGTTGCCCGTGTCAAAGTAGTTGTAGGTGATGTCGGGCACGTCGAGCGGGTCGGCGGAGCGCAGGCGCACGGTGCCGGCATTGTTGCGCGGGTGCGCCTTGAGGATGGCCCAGGAGAAGACGTCGTGGTCCTGCGTGATGTTGATGCTGTACTGGGGAAAGTAGCCGCGAAAGTTGACGGGCCCGCCAAAGAGAAAGTTGTCGTACTCGCCATTGTCCGACGCGGAGCTCTTGTGGAACATGGCGACGGGGAGGCCGTTGGTCGCGAGCGTGCCGCGGTCGCCAAACACCGGCTTCTCCCACTTGTCCAGGCAGGTGTCGCGCTGGCCGTTGAGGCCAAACATGCAGCCTTTGAGCGAGGCAAAGTCCTTGGGCACCTTGCCCTGCACGTTGATCTCGTAGTGGTCTTGCAGGTTGCCCCCCACGCCGGGCAGGTCGACGACGACGGGAATCTGGAACGACTCGAGCTCCTTGCGCGGGCCAATGCCGCTGAGCTTCAGGATCTGAGGGGAGTTGTAGGCTCCGCCCGCGACAATGACTTCGCGAGAGGCGTTGACCTTGCCCGGCTTTCCCTTGCCCGCGGTGCCGTAACGCGGGCTGGCCTTGTACAGGTACTGGCCGTCGAGAAACTCAACACCCGTGGCGCGCGGCTTGTCGCCACTCTTGTCGATGATGACCTTGGTGACGTGGCAGTTGAGCCGAACGTCGAGGGGATACCTCTTCTTGCCGTCCTTGTCCTTGGCGTCTCGCACAGAGACGACAAACTCGCGTGAGCCAACACGGGCACCGTCCTTTGTGGAGATGGGCACCAGATAGTACGAGTTGGTTTTATCCCGGGACTTTGTATCGGCGTTGGCGTCCCCGAGAAGCAGGCTGGCCAGGTCGCCGACAGCCGGGAGGAGCTTGCCCGAGGCAAAGGCGCCGCCGGTGTAGAGGCTCAGCAGCTGCGGGTCTCGCAGGGCCAGCGTGATCTTTGTCGTCTCTGTGCTGAGCCAGCCGTCGTAGCCGTGGCCACCGTCAAAGGGCAGGCCGTAGTTCTTCTTCTCCATGCGCACAAAGTACTTGCGCATGTTGTCGGCGCTCCAGGAGGAGTCGCCGGTGAGCTGGGCGATGGAGTCAAAGTCGGAGCGGTGCGGATATATCGTGACTAGCGCATTGTGTGCGGTGCATCCTCCCAACGTCTGGGTGCGCGGGTACAGCGTGCCCTTCATCTTGGATCCGGCGGGCGGCGTCAGCCCAGTGTACAGACCGCCGTCGGGCGTCTCGTAGCTCGTCTTGTAGTCGCGCGCTTGACGCTTCTCGTCGGCGTAGTGGCGGACAAAAAAGTTCCAAGCTATAGACCCATCCTCCGAGGCCTTGGCAGAGTACGCAGGCACCCTGTAGTTGATGTTCTGGCCTTGATCGTCGCCGGCCTCGATGAGGAGAGTCTTGTGGCCGGCCATGGCGAGACGTGCGGCCAGAGGACCGCCACCGGCACCGGAGCCGATAACCACATACTCATATCCTGTGAGCTCAGTCGCGTTTGAGATTGCCATTGCCGAGACGGTGGAAGCGGCAGCGGCCGCAAGACCGAGAGCTGCCTTGAAAAGCATCACGAAGATGGATCTTGAAGGCTATAGCACCTCCTCGTTGTGTTGTGATGTGAGTAGTGCGTCGTAAAAGATATGTCTAGTCGCAGCAGACACCATGTATTGGAAACAGTACTCTGGCAGGTTTAGAGTATAACGCGACTACAAAGGCGAGAGAACAATCGGCTTCCGCTGAGCTTTTATACTCTCGGCTAGCCCCAGGGTCCATGTAGGACATCCATACCAGACCAGCGGCGGAATAGACTTTGGTGCTCCAGAATCCCCCAAGGTAAGGCTGCTTTACTTGCGGCCAATCCAGTTCTTCTATCAATATTGCTCATGAACGTCGATCGGCGCGAGCCAACGCCCACCTTATTCCAGCCACATGTCCAAGACAAGGCTCTCGACCGTCCTCCTTCTCTTTACCGCGCCTCATTGCTCCGCAATATTAGTTCAAAGGGATCCAAGGACACTAGCAAGTTAGCTTTTCATCGTATTGTTGCGCCGCAGACCACCGACGCTAACTATGCAAGTCTAAATTGCTCTCGAGGATAATGCCAGCGCCAGACCGGAGCCGAGGGCCCCCACCCAAGCCAAGCATCCAAAGCACGATATTTTTCGGGTGGTCATGATGCCGGTGGGAGGCAAAGAGGGTCTCATAGATTCATCCTGGGCCCGTGATATCAAATACGATACGACGTCGTCGTGGCGAAGTGGAAAAGAGGAACCGGCCACAATATGTTTGCGTGATGACATGTAGGTCATAGGTACATGCCCACTCGCGCTCGGAACCATCCAAGTGGCCGGAGACAAGGCTGCAGATTCCACAGATACTAGCTTACCAGTAAAAGCGATTCATGAATCATGTAAAAAACGGAGAAGAAAGGGAAAAAACCGGTGGCCTTGCCCACCGGCTTAACAATCTCAACGGATGTCTCGGTCTTGATTGAGCATGGTGTCCCGGACCTTGCTTGCCTTGCCAATTGCTTTGTTCAGTGTGGGTTGTCGTCAAGGCCAAGTTACAATCGATACAATCGATACAATCCATGGCGACACAGTCAAAACACCGCCAACATTGCGTGCATGGCTGGACGCAGCCACCTCGGATGCCGTGCCAGCAGGAAGCAAAAGACCAAATAGGCGATCGGCCAAATTCTAGTTGCCGCCAAATGAGAACCGCCCGAGATGGCTTTTCCGATAGAACGATGGCAATCTTACCAGTAATGGTACCTCCATACAAAGTTTTGCTAGGACAATTTATGCTCAATGCATGTCGAAGCGGCCCGCGGGGGGGCCCACAGAAATCTGGCAAAACCAAAATACGAATTGTTCCAGGAATGTAACATGGCATGGCGTATCAGGCCCATGGCAATTGGCTAGCTAATCAAGTTTATTGGGGAATTCCAAAGAGTAGTGCTATTGGCACGAGAGCTTTTTGCTATTGGCACGACCTCTGGTACTTAATATTTGGTGGGCCTACCACTAAAATAAAAGTACCTCTAGTCGCGATTCCCCTAAATAGGTAAAAAATCAAGAAGCTCATCAAGCATACAAAAGGCTCAGAATAATACTAGCTACTAATAGCATAAAACTAAGTATTTATTTTTAAGAAAAAGGTAGTATATAGTTTATAATAAAAACTTAGAGTATATAATTTTTTT
>JAEIJG010000774.1:0-19130 GCA_037289395.1 Beauveria scarabaeidicola
AACTAGAAGTAATATTTAATTTATTAGTTACTATATAATATAAAGAGCCTAGTTAGGTAGAAATTAATAATCTTAACTAATAAATTAAGTAGTAAATTAAAAACTAGAATAAAGGTATTAAATACCTCCTCTTAGACCTCTAAGTACTTAAGCTATTTATCTTTATTAATAGATTATTTACTAATAATAAAGACTTAAGTTCTTAGATTAGATATATTATTATAATAGGTAATAAAGAGATAATAGACTAAGATAAATTTACTTAAATTAAAGCTAATATTATAATATAGTTATTAACTAAGTTAAAAAGAGTTATAAGAAACGCCCTAGTATTAGAATTATATACTATAGTATAAGGAGCTAATATTAACTATATAATTAATTTAATATTAGCTTTAATTATAAAAGAACTTAAGATCTTATTAATCTTAATAATTCTACTAATAGATTTATACTCCTTATATAAGTGTCTTATTAAGCTTAGTATAATAAAAGAAAAATGCTTAATAATTAATATTATAGTACTCTAGTAAAGCTATAAATACTATAAAGCTACTAAAATATAATAGATTAATAAAGATAATAACCTAGCTAATATAATAATAAAGGTATTACTAAATAAAGCCTTATTTACTTTAATTAAGGAGAATATCCTAAATATTTACCTTAAGGGATAAGTAGAGAGGGAGAGAGTAAAGTATAAGGGAGAGGGTAAACCCTAATTCGCCTTAATTAGGGGTCTTAACTAGTATAACTAAGGGAGGCTATTATAGCCTCTCTTAATTATATAATTAAAATCTAGGACTACTAAGGGAGGTAATAGCCTAAGAGAGACTAGCTACTATAATATTTTAAAGACACCTTCTCTTAAAGAAGCTAAGAATAAGTAGTAGTAGTTATATATTTACTATAATATTCTTAAGATACCTTCTCTTAAGAGCTCTTCTTTTAAAGAAGCTAGTAATTAATTAGTAATAACTATATATTTATTATAATATTCTCTAAATACCTTCTCTTAATAAGGCTAGCTAGAACTAATTAGTAGTAGTTACTTATTTACTATAATATTCTTTAGACACCTTCTCTTAAAGCCCTTAATAACTCTAATACTAGAATTATAGCCTTTAATAAGCCTAGGGGGGGAGGAATCCTCTATTCTTTACACTAAATAAGTAAAACCTACCCCCCCCCCCCTTAATATAAGAAGTAGATTTTCCTTTATATAAACACTAATAGTAACGGTAGTAGGAGGAGGTTAGTATTAGAAGAATAAGGTACTAATAATAGTATATTTATTATTTTTCTTTTTTTATTATATTTTTAAGTAAATTAGCTAGAATTAAGCTATAAAGAGATTTTACTAGTATTACTTAAGGCACTAGCTTAAGTGATTAATTATATAAATGCCTTAGGTAATAACTAGTTATACCTTAGAAGAGTTAATTCGCCTTACTTTACTTATAAGCTATAGAGGCTATAGTAACTTAATTATAGATAGCCTTAATTATATATAAATAAAACCCTTTTTATATTACTTAATTAAGATCACTAAAACTAACCCACCTTATTCTAATAATAAGAGTAATTTATATAAAGAGATTAATAACTAAAATTAAAATTAAAAAAGTATATACCTTATAAAAAAATTATATATATAAAGACTAGAAATTATCTTCTTTTTATAGTTAAGAATTCCCTTATTTATTCTTAGTAATTCTACTTATATATAAGGTAATTCTTTTTTCCTTAGTGCTAGAAACCTAATTCCTAATTATATGTTAGCGTCTGATCCTACTTAGTCATATATAACTTATAGATCACTTGATCACTTATGCCGTGATCTTGAGTTTTCTGAGTACTAGCGACTAGTGACTTAAGGTATATTTTATTAGCGTATTTAGTGGATTAATTACTAACGTACCGTTCTACTCTATATCTATATAATAAGCCACTAGATAATAACCCTATTACTATAATGCTATTAATTAGCCGTTTTACCGCTTTTAAATATAAAGATAAGAGGAGCTTATTTTTATATAGAAGAGGCTATATAAAGTATAGTTTTTAACGTTAAAATATCTCCCTAAATAAAAAGAATAGTACTATAATAATAATAGTATAAGACTTTATTCTTTATTACTTTATTACTTAAGTAACACTATAAGAATAATATTAATATAAGGAAGCTAATACTACTTAAGTCTATCTATTAGGATCTTTATTAATTAATAAAGAAAGCCTTTAAAAATCGCCTATAGTAGCCTAGCTAAATAGTAAGTAAATATAAGGATATTTAATATATTTAGAATATATTTTTATTAGTAGAAGTAATATTTAGAATAGTAGCTAATAATAAATCTAGGTAGTTATTTATTAGTAATATAAATATAAAGAAGGTTAAGGATATATTTAGGAGAGTAAGTAGGTGATTTATTAGCTTAGGTATACCTTATAATAAAGGTATCTTACTTAATACCTATTAAGAGATATTTAAGGGCAAAGTGGCTAGTAGCCTCTTTATTTAATAGGCTAATTAAAACTATACCTAGCCTCCTATAGTACTAAAGACTATAGAAGAGATAGTAAAGCTAGTTAATAATAATATGCCTAATATCTAAGGAGATAAAGAGGCTAAAGATAGCTTAAATAAGCTAAATTTAGTTACTAGAGGTAATAATAAAGCTAGAAAAAGAGATAAAGATAAAGAAATACTAGAGGTATAAAATCTAACTCTAACTATTAGCACTACTACTACTACGCCTAGCCTAAGCCCTAGCCTAAGCCCTAGCCCTAATAGTAGTGGTAATAGCCTTAATTTAGGTACTATTAAAGCCACTAAAGAAGATAATAATAATCTTTTTAGGTCTCTAACGCTAGTAGCTAGGCTATTAACGCCACAGAGTATCTTAAGAGGTAGAAGAGGCAGAAGCGCTACCCCTAGAGGCTCTCTATTAACCCCTAGGTAGCGTGTGGCTATAAAGAACGCTTAGGCAAGCACATAAGAGCCTAGTATTATTAAGAAAGAGTATTTTTATTACTATAATATTCCTAGCGCT
The DNA here is from genome assembly GCA_037289395.1 of Beauveria scarabaeidicola. Classification (NCBI taxonomy): domain Eukaryota; kingdom Fungi; phylum Ascomycota; class Sordariomycetes; order Hypocreales; family Cordycipitaceae; genus Beauveria; species Beauveria scarabaeidicola. The sequence continues at coordinate 3,057 of JAEIJG010000774.1, forward strand.
ATAGTGATTAAATAGGTAGTCTAGGATTATTAAGAGTTATATAGGGAGATAGAGCTAAGCTAGATACTTTAAATAGTATATTTCTTAGGTAAAGATCTAAGCGCTATAGTAGTCTAAAACTAATTAAAAGATAAAGAGGTAAAATTAGGTTTTTTAATAATATATTTAGAGTAATAGGTATAATACCTAAAAAGAGCCTACTTTTATTATAGGTAGTTTTTTTAGTAATAGTGGTATTTTCTTAGTCTTCTTCTTTATTATTAATACTAAATCTCTCTAATCTTTCTTACTTATCTTACTCTTATAAATACTTATTATACTTATTTTAAAGCTCTTTAGCTATTTTATTATAGATCTAAGGTATTATTAAGCTTTTAAATTAAATTTTAAGCTACTACTTTACCTACTAAAGTATCTTAATTTCCTTAGGGAAAAGCACCTCTTCCTCCTCTTTATCTTACTCCTCTAGTGTTTTCCTACCTAATTTAATAAAGTTAAAAAGCCTAGTTATTATAAGAATAAAGTTAACTTATACCTTAATATTATATTCTAGTAATAAGCTTTTTATTAACTTCTACTTTTATTTATAATAGCTAAAGATATTCTTAATAATTACCCTTAGCTAGGCGTAGTATAAGTTAAATAATTCCTCTTTATTCTAAGGCTTCTTAGCTATATTAACCTAATTCTAAAGATAATACTTAGTCTTATTATATAATAAAAGAATTCCTTATTAGGTACTAAAGCTAGTATCTCCTAAATATATCCTCTTTAACTAGATATTAAAGCTATTAACTATAGCTCTTAGTAAGAAGATTAAGTCTACTATAGACCCTTTAGCGCTAGCTAATATAAAGATAAAGTACCCTCTAGAGCTTACTATAGCGAATATATTCTAAGTAATATTCCCTTACTAATTATACCACTTCTAGCTTATTTAGTAAGAGATAAAAGTACTTATATATATACTATTAATAGCTTTAATTATACTAGTAAAAGGTTTAAATTTTTAGGCTAATTTAATATTATTTAATAGGTATCCTTTAGCTAGAAGCTTAATAAATTTATAATATAATTATACTATAGGTTCTATTAATTCCTTTATAATTCCTAATATATAAGATTACCTAATTCTAAATTATCTTATAATAGCTCTTTAAGGTATAATAAAGGCATAAATCTATAGAAAAACTATAACTTTAAGGCTAAGAAGAAGCCTCTAAGAGCTACTAGTAGAAGTATTATTATTAAGCTAATTAATTAATATAATAAAAGTATCTTTTAGTATCTAGAAAAGCTTATAGAATTCTTAGTTAATTAGCTCTTTAAAAATAATATTATAAAAGGAATTAGTATCTTTAAAGGTTTAGTATTACTATAAAGGAATAATTTTTTCCTTAATTCTATTAAATTTATTAATATTATTACTAAATTCCTTATTAGAAAAGCCTTTAATATTATTATTAAGTATATTAATAAGTTATAATAAATTAATAAGGCTAAGTATTTTAGTAAGTTTCTAGGGATATCTAGCTAAACTTACTTAAGTTACTAAATTTAAAAGAAGTACTAAGGACTTATAAGATACTTAAAAAAAGGGTAGAAAAAGTATAACTTTACCTCTTCTAGTAGGTCTAAATACCCCTGCTTAGCCTAGTATATAACCTCTAGGGGTGTTAAAATATTATATAAAGGCTACTAGGATTTATATAGCGATCCCTACTAAATCTGGTAAAGCGTGAATTTTATGTAGACGAGTCGCGAGTCGCCAGTACTCAAAAAAACTCAAGATCACGGCATTATGGAGACTCCTTATCGCACACCTCTTCCGGCACTTCCATTCGTGCCACACACTCTGTTCATTGCAACAGTATTGCTACCTGGGTTGACTCATCCAGCAGCAGCCAAGCACGATGAAGGCATGCCAAGATTGACCTATCGATTCCGTGGTTGTATGAAAAAAGTACAGAGCAGCACCGGCTGCCATTATTCAGGTTATACTTTGGATGGGGGGGGGGCCGGCCATACCAAGTACGCAACTTGCGGCTATTTCCTAAAAAAGGCTGAAGCCGTAATCAGGCGTACTGGTAATAATAAGAAAAGGTGGAGGTTGGCTGGTAACCTTGTTGGACATGGACATTATGCCGATTGTTCCGCGCCACCAAGGAGCCTGCAGCAACAAGCACAAGCACAATTTACAAACCACTCAGTGGCACTCATGACAGCGGGGGAGGGGGGCCGGCCGGCTCGTTGGGCCGGTCGCCCATGCCCGATCAACGGGGAATAACTAGTTTTGCCGTCGGCTTAACCGCCGTAACCCGTCTTGGCCATTTGTCACTGGAACAACAAGTTGAAACGGATCGATGCCATCTCAAACCATCTCAAAATACTTTGACTATTCAAAACCACCGCCAGTTATTGACCACAATGTCGCTGCAGGGTTCGCACCGCCCGCCGCCTGCAGGTTTTCGCGGCGCATGCATCTTACTATTAATTTGGCGGAGAAATCGCACAAAAGGGAAAAGATTGCGTACAGGACGTGCGTGAGACGTTGGACGGCTTGACATGCATGGGGTGTGTGGGCATACATAACTACCTAGAAAAGCCCATCTCTTCTCCACTGTCATACAGGAATACTTGCAATAAATTATAAGGGCCCTTCGGTCCGCGTGGCGGAGCAATGCAACATGTTGCTCCTAGCAAAATAAAAAAAATAAAATAAAAAAAGGCGCTTTTTGGCGCACTTATTATTATGTAAATCACAAAACTATTCTTGTTCGTGGCAGCACCCTGACGTCTCAATCAGACAAAGACAAGGGCCGGTCGGATCAGCAACACACACCTTGATGCTCATTCCGCAGGGAAAGAAAAGTCTGCATGCCCAATCAAATCGATTGATAATAGTTCTTTATTGGCTTGGCAGTTTTGTTTTCCAGAATACAGTATTAACCCTTGAAAACAAGACTTTTTGCATTTGTAAAAAAAGTAAAAACATGGACACACCCTCTCTCGTCATTTGCCAATCTTTCCAAAAACTTGAAACATCATCTCTTCTCACCGACGTCGTACCTACGACAAGCAAGCAACAATGGAAGTGGACAGAAAACCCATCCCTGCCCGACGGTGGTATCACTGGCACGAGCCAGGCACCACAAAGGAAGAGAAATGGCTCATCTTCAAGCTCGACTTGAACATTCTTACATATCTGTGCCTTGTACGTTTTTGTTGCCCACACAGCGCACCTCGTTGCTTTGGCTGCTAACAAAATCACCCTTGATTCGAAAATTTTTTCCAGACCTTTTTCGTAAAGTACCTGGATCAAACAAACGTCACAAATGCATTCGCTGCCGGCATGAAGACGGACCTGGATATGAGTTGAGTCAACCCTTTGGCGCGCGCACATCCTCGCCAACCATGGGAAAAGAAAAAAACCCCGTGCTGACCGTTTTTTGATACACAGAGGGGAATGAATTGAATTGGATGACAACCTGGTTCAATATTGGCGTCATTCTTGGAGCACCAGCTTCCACGCTGGCCCTCACACGCATCAACCCACGCTGGTGGCTCCCAAGCTGCACCACCATATGGTCCTTGCTCGTACTCTTCATGTACAAGGCGACTCATGTCAGAACAATTTACGTTTTGAGGTAAGATCCAGCATAAAGCTATTTCAATACTGTACACCCCCTCCCCTGAGGCCGACCTCGCCGCTGACTATGAAATCAGATTCTTCTGTGGTATGGCCGAGTCGGGCGTCTTGCCTGGGGCCTGGTACATTGTAAGTTGCACCTTTTTTTTTTTTTTTTTTTTTTTTTTTTTTTTTTTTTTTTTTTTTTTTTTTTTTTTTTTTCTAGATTGGAAGCTGGTATAAAAAGTCAGAAATTGGCCGCCGAACGAGCTTATTCTACTTTTCAGCTACCGGTGGTCAAATGCTATCCGGCATCATCCAAGGCGGAATGTGAGTTGTCCAACCCCCCCAAACCAGCTTTTGCGCGGAACTAAACAATAGTGTTCTTTTTCACAACGCAGCTACCGAAGCTTAAAAGGCCACAAGGGGCTTGCCTCTTGGCGATGGCTCTTCATCATTGATTTTGTCATTAGCATGCCCATTGCGCTCATGGGGCTTTGCGTGTGCCCAGGTCAGTTTTTGAGCCACAACCACCACCACCACCACCGGGAAACGAGAGAAAAAAAGAAGCTGACACTATATAGACGAACCAAAAGCGAAGCGCATCTGGTGGATGTCGGAAAAGGAGCGGCAGCGATGTATTCAACGCATCAAGGAAGATGATCGTGATCCAGGAACAGTCTCTTGGAACCTAGACGCCGTCAAAAACGTACTCAAATCTTGGCAGTTGTACGCTTTTTGCATTGCCTGGGGGTACGTAACAGTGCTCTTTTCTTTTTCTTTTCTTCTTCTTTTTCTTTTCTTCTTCTTTTTCTTTTCTTCTTCTTCTTCTTCTTCTTCTTCTTCTTCTTCTTCTTCTTCTTCTTTCAGCAAGCTAACCAGAGCCACAGAACTTTGGAGCTTACCTGCGGTGTCAGTCTGCAGCGATGGATGGTACTTTGGCTTTCCTCGGTCAAGGTCGACGGACACAAAAAGTACACTGTGCCACAAGTCAACTTTATGCCAGTCGGTATTGGCGGTGCGGTGAGTGATGAGATATAAGATGTGCCATCATCTTTTCAACAGCCAGCCACAATTGACTGACGAATGAATGATGAACTTTTTGCGCAGCAACTCGTGTGGATGCTCATTGCCTCCTGGACGTCCGACTATTACCGAAACCCCTCCATCGTCATCGCCGCCCTGGGAACGGTCCAGCTCTTTTGCTACATTGTCTTTGCCGTCTGGCCAAATAACAACGACTTCATCATGGCCGCGTTTTACATTTGCAGTGCTTACGGCGCCATCGGGCCCCTCATCGGCTCCTGGCTCAACTCGTCCTGCGGCGGCGACAGAACCTTGAGGGCATTCACTTCCGGCCTGACATCCTCGGTAGGATTGTAAGTAGAGCCAAGATACATTCCCTCCCCCCCTTCACCTCGATTCTAACACCTTTTCTTCTTTTTATAGTGGTCTCGGTACAGCAGCACAGCAAACCATGTTTCCCGTCTCGCAGGCCCCAAAATTTCGCCCAACGCATGGCTTCATCTTTGGAATCGTCTGGATTGTCTTCGCCGCCATTGTGTGGTGCGGCATCATCATGCCAATCATGGAGCGGCGCTTCCCACCTCGCCCCAAGGAGACGCAGACGGATCTCGACGATGAGCCACATCCCAGTCCTTTGCCCGATCAACGACAGGACATTATTGCCAGCAAACTCTCTTGAAGAGTTTTACCTCGAGCAATATCCTCCCGAGAAACACGGCCCTCATGGAGGTACAAAACCATATGCATAGTCCATCATCAAGGGGTCGAGCTGCTGCTACTGCTGCTGGGCTACACTGCCGTTCAAAGGCACAATGTTGACGCTCCGGTACCTATATAACCCACACATACTCCCTGCGGCATCTCGACATCTCCAGCACGTAGAATACCAGGTATTCACAACAGAAAATCCATCTTTCAAACCATGCATCTCCCCCTCGTCGACTGTACTTCTGCACAGAACGCTAAAGATCCTAGCCTTTCACGCAACAGTTGTGTGCTCCCAAAGAAAAGTAGATTGTAACAGTAATAAAAAAAAAAACCAACGGCTAAAACTATGGTATAGTCCAAACAAGGAATCACAGGTGCACACGAGAAAAAGAAATGCTAGCAATTCCGTTTCCCACTCATTCAAGTCATTTCGTTAAATACCCAAAGACGAGCAAAGTCATTAGCTTGGCAGTTGCCTGCCAGAAGCGTAGTATCATTCTACCTGTACAATGCGCCAGTCGCAAAGATTAGTTGTACACTTGCTGGTTTTCCATCATTTCAAAAAGCCAAACGCCGTCGATATTCAAAGGGAGCTGCGGGCAGTAAAGACAAAGGAAAATTGTTTCACGACTTTGTATCAGTCATAAAGCGTCGCGTGGTATCGGGCCACAGGGAGCTATCAAACCGGATATCCGTCTTCAGGTCGGTGTGAAGAGGGGCGGCAATGCCCTGTCCGGGTCCAAGGCTAGGCAGGGTACCATTGGGCTTGTCCATCGAGTGCTGGTCGAAAGCCGTGACTGGAGTGTCAATGATGGTCTCCAGAGGAGCCTTTGAGATTGTTGTGTATTCGGGTCGTTGAAAGTGCGTATTAACGACACTAAATGCAGTGTCGCTTCTGCTTAGCTGAGCGCCGCCTTCAAGGTCGCCGTCGGGACTGGACGTGCGCGATATACAGGAAGCAACGCTCACATTATCGTCCAATTGGTCGGTAGTCTGCGGGACGGTAGAGCTATTTTCCAGCTGCGTAGCCATCTGCGAAGCGATAATCGTATTCTGTTCCCGCTCGGCAGTGGTTTGCAGAGTAACAGTGGCGTTGTGTTCCCGCTGAAATGTAGATTGGTCTATGATAGAGGCAGTATCGTCGCGCTGGCGATTTGTTCGAGGTACGTTGGAAGCATTCTCAACCTGCTGTGTAGTGGATTTGGCATTCGACCCACTTTCACCCCGTTGCGTAGTGATGCCGATTCGCATCGATTTCATTTGGGGATCAAGTGCGGCATCGTCAGTCCACTGTGTACTGGAATTGCGAATGGTGGCTACATTGTTGCCGCGTTTTGTAGTAGTTTCGGGGACGTACGAGGCATGATCGATCCGCTGCGGAGTGGTTTGGGGAGTTGTCACGGCATCGTCAGACCACTGTGTGGTAAATTGGCCAATGGTCGAGGCATCGCTGTCCTTCTTTGCAGTGGTTGGATAATCCGTCAAGCTTTTTTCCAACTGCGCATTCGTTTGCGGGCTTGTGTAATCTTTCTTGACCAGTTTTGAAATAGAAGGGCGGGAATTCGAGGCATTTTCCAGCTGCGTGGTGGCTGGGGGGTTGAAGCCGTCGTCAGCTCGCTGCCTGGTGGTTTGCGGGATTTCAGAAGCGCTTTTGTCCAGTTGCGTAGTAATCTGGTAAGTACTAGAGGTATTGTCCGGTTGTGCAGGGCTTTGGGGAATGTTTGTAGCTTCGTTGGCCCGCTGCGTAGGGTATTGTGAAACGGTAGAGTTGTTGTGCAACTGCGCAGTAGTTTGGGAAACGGGGGCGTAATTCTCGTTGTTTCGCCCGAAAATGGCCTGCAGAGCCGACCGGGCTGCTCCGTTGCGTTCCAAATCTTCAAGCAATTCGTCATGGATTTTCGTGACAAGGTCGTGGGGCGGGGAGGTGCTACTAGTGTAGGCGACGGTTTCTTCGCTAGGTGACCACATCGAGATGTCGCTGTCGACGGTGTCAAAGTACGTAGATGTTTGTGTCGGAGGTGTTGGTTGCTTCGGGGGGGTGAGACGCTTTGAAGGGGACGGCTGCTTGGGAGGTAGCATAGCTGCAAACGATGCGGGAGGAGTTGCGGAAGCTTTGCTGGCATCGCTAAGAAAGCTGCGTTCTCTATCTTGCGATCTAGCAGGCGCTAGATTCGTTGGCTGCTGATGCTGGTATTGTTGGTACTGATGATGGTAATGGTGCTGAAGTTGCGGCGGTGGAATCGACACCGGTTGATACTGCGGCTGGCGCTGCTGAGGCTGATGCTGCGTCTGTTGCTGCTGATACTGCAATTGGTGCTGCTCCGGTTGGTGCTGATACTGCGGTTCGTGTTGCTCCGGCTGGGGCTCATGCTGCATCTGCCAAAAACGCGGCTGATTCTGCTGCGGTTGCTGGTGCTGGTGCTGCTGCTGCTGCTGCAGTTGCTGCTGCTGAGGCTGATGTTGTTGAGGTTGAAGAGACACCAGTTGCGGCTGCTCTGGTTGAGACTGCTGCTGCTGCTGCTCCAGTTGGGGCTGATATAGCAAGTGATGTCGATGCTGCTGGTTTTGCTGCTGAGGCTGGTGGGGTTGAGGTTGCTGCTGCTGCTGAGGAGGAGGTTGCTGCTGCTGCTGGGGAGGATGCTGCTGCTGCGCTTGAGACTGCTGCGGTTTCAATAGCTGTTGCTGTTGAGGAGAAGGCTGATGCTGCTGCGGTTGGGGCTGCTGCGATTTGAGCTGCGTAGGAGGTTGATGCTGCGAAGATTCGTGTTTTGGAGATTGATGTTGTGGAGATTGACGCTGCGAAGGTTGCTGAGGCTGAGGCTGATGCTGCTGCTGTTGCGTGCGGCTCTCGGATTCTGGTGTTGGCATCGAGTTTCTGTTACGACTCGCTTCCTGATACCTTTTAGCTTTTGCTGTCATGTCGTCATAAGAAGCTGCCACAGGGATATTGGCAGCCCAACCGGTCTTGCGCTGGCGCGAGGAATCACTGGGCATGGGGCTTGGAGGAGAGCGGCCGCGCTGAGGGAAGGTTAATTGCTCATTCTTGATCTCGCTGGTGGGAGCAGCGTTAGGAGCACTCTCTCCGGATAATTCACGAGGAGAATGACGGTGGTCCACGGCCGGTCGAGAAGCGATGCGGCTGTAGGCTGGCGTAAAGGATTGATCGGGAATCATGGTGAGTAGCTGAGACGCCATGAGCCGAGATCGTGGATCGTGACTCAAGCAGATCTCGGTGATTTGTCTATACCAATCAGGAATGTTGACTTCAGGACCAAGGAGTAGCGGCCTGCCCTGTATGTCGGGCTCATCTTCTTCCATGGCCAATGCCCAAAGAAGCATGCCAAGCTGGAAAAGATCTGACTTGACGCCAATATAGAGTGAAAGGCGCTGATTTGTGTCCACAAGCGGCTTGGCCTCGGGAGGTTCCCAACCAACAGGACAGCCGCGGCGGTTCACGTCAATAATTCTGGCATTTTCCTTGTCGTCAAGAACAACGTTGGCAAGGGTCAAATCACCCTGAACAAAGCCAGATTCGTGAAGATCGGCGACACCGTGGATAACCTGACGAGCCCAGCGTTCACGCTTTCGCCAAGGAATACCGAGATATGTCGTCTTGCAGTCGTCGTAAATCTTGTCCATGAGGGTGCCCTTGGGGCAATAATCGAGAAGTAAAGCCTTGACAATCTCGTCATCGTCGTCGGTGACGAGTCCTCTGAAGCCAATTACATGATCGGAATCTTGCAAGCTGTGGAGCGCATGTATTTCGTAAAGAAACTCCTCGACTGTTTCGGCCCCTGGAACTTCTTTCTTCACCATGACTTGATCTCCAACACGGATTTTGTAGACAAAGCCAGACATGTGCGAATCAAAGACAATATCGCATTCCTTGACCATCAAGCAATTGAGATGCTTGAGTGTTTCAACACGGGGATAATCGATTTTTTCCTGTAACGATTAGTGACTGTGTTGCGCATGAGTGTATTGAAATACTCACATTGGCATCTTCAACTACATGTACATGCAAGCGACCTTCGCTGGTCTTGAGCATGAGATTCGTGGTGGTGTCATAGAAGTGAATATCTGGCAAGCTGTCGCGTAGGGCTTCATATATCTTGGCACTCTTGTCTCTTTGAAGCTTCATTTCGGCAAGTTCCCCCTCTAGCGAATCTGGCGGAGCATCGCGATAGTCGAGGGAGATGGTGACTCTGCGCCATATAGTTTCCCTTTCGCGGTACGTGAGGAAGAATTTTTCTCTTTTGGAGCGGTCGCGAAAGTGCATGCTCAAATTCAGGATCCAGACATTTTCGAGCTCACTTTGAATGAGTGCGTCAAACTTCTCACGAGGCATATTGGTGGTATCGGGCAAGTTGGTGCCTGGTATCAGAGTGACTCCGGGTTGAAGCGTCGGGGGAGGCACATGCATGGGCGCTTTTCTTGGGGGCTCCTCGTCATCTTCGGAATTCTGGAGCTCCTCCTCTTCGAGGAGGCGAGGAGATGATGTAGCGGAAAAGGCAAGGTCGCTGTATGCGTCAAATGCAGAGTCGAAGGCGCTTGGAGTGGCAAATGAGGCATGGTCGCGACCGGTGAGAATACTGAATGGAGATTTGATATCGGACGAGACAGCACGACGCTCCTCCGGGGGCATCTCTACGGGTGTAAGATGCTCTCTGCGCTCCGACTGCTGGCGCTTCAGAGTTTGTGTTCTTGGCAAGCCAGGAACTACCTCTCTGGCAGGTCTGCGAATGTGGTCTTGGTTTGGAAGCGGAGCAAAACCGACGGGGCTGCGATGAGTTGCGGCAATGTTGCTGTGAGTGTTGGGCGGCGTGTGCTTTTGGGCGGTGGGCGAAGGCTGCGACGATAGCGAAGGCGGCACAGGATGCTGTGGTGAATAGTCGGGATAGTTGGCCCGGAGGAGATGCAGCATGGCCTGGTCGGAATGATATACGGGGGGGGCCTGGGAGTCATGATCAGGTTGGGCCGCCATGGCTGTGACTGCGACGGAAGACGGCTTGTGACGACCAGGTAAGCGAGGCGATGAGGCAGCAAGCACGCAGTGGCAGCGACACCGTGAGGAAGCAAAGCCGTTATTGGTTCACGGGAACAACGACGGCGTGATTAATGGGCTGTTTTCCGCATGTGAACAATGGTGAGCTATATCTCTGCGAGGCAACCAGGGGTAGCGAGGAAAACAACGGCAAAGGAGTCAGCAACGCGAAAAGTTAAGCAATGACTCGATGGGGCGGCGCAAAGTTTCCATGAAGACTAAGATGCGGGCTGAAGTGGCGAGGCAGATGCTATAATATCCGTATAGCGAGAACAAGTGAGAAGAGGGAGAAAAGTATGATTGTGCGATACTGATTTGGGCGCTTGGGCGTGGGAGGGTGAAGCCAGGCAGAACTGCTGACCGTATATTCCCCTGGCTGGGGTCTGAAGTCGGCCAGGCTGACAAGAAACTGGGGCGGGCGAGGGAGTGAGGTGGAGGACGGAGAAGCGGAAGGAGAGGAAGCAGAGGAAGTTGATGGTATGTCTGATGATTAGTGGGAGATAGAGTAGCACAGAGTGGTCAGGCGATGGACGAGGAGGGAGAGAAAAAGCAGGCAACGACAGGAAAGGATGGTATCCGTAAATTTAGTGAAGCGGCAGCCGGGGGTACCTGGAGGGTGTCGAGAGTTGGGTGGTTGCAACGGCGGGAATCTAGACCAGAGGGAGGTACTGGCGACGTTTTGGGGGCAAGGGGTACCTAACAATCAGGTGAATGAGATTACAATAAATTGTTCACTAAAAAAAAATTAAAAAAAAAAATACAAACACCAGAATGCAGTGGTGGGCGTAGGAGACAGGGGCCTGTGAAGAAAGGGCTCCTCTGGCTGGTTGGTTGGCTGGTTGGCTGGTGTGACACGGCGAGCGGGAGAAGGTGGCAGGAAGAGGGGCAGCGAGTGGGCTGGTTGGCTGGCAGCTGGCAGCTGGCACGGACCAGCAGGCGGGGGAAAAGTGATGAGGGGGCAAACGGCCGCCCAAAGCAAACGGCAGCGGTTCCTGCGAGCCACTCATAAAATATCATTCAACGCCACTATTCACTGATTTTCCTGGCACCACTCTGGACAAAAAAAACTCTGGGCGGGAAACTTTATCTCGCTGTTCAATGGCTATGGCTAATTCTTTTGTCGCTGACTGGATTGAAAAAGAAATCGGCAGGAAAAAATGAGGGTACTCGCACAAACACCTGCCTGCCATTGTCGTCTTGGGTCCATCATCTGCATAAACTCTGCACAAGATAACAACCGGTTTATTTCTTTCTCTTCCCTTTTATCTATACCATCCATCGTCTAGCCACCCATCCGCCTATCAACCATGAAATACCCATCGCCTCCATCGCCTCTATCGCCCACACATTTAGCTTTCCACCTGCATCGCAACCTCTGTCCGTCCCGTCTCCATGCACGATATCCGCCTCCGCACCAATCCCGCCCTCTGAGACCCAAATAATCCTTTGCTCGCCGCCCAAAACATCAGTAAGCCACGCCGCTATCGACTCACCAACTCACCCCTCCTCGCTCTCCCACGCTCCCACTTGTTACACCAATAATTGCCATGCGACGAGGACGGACTGGCCGAGCTGCTCGCGCTGCATTCTGACACATAACTTGCACCGCGCCCACCGACTGCATCTGTGTTACACCCGTCAACCACCGACGTCCGCCGTCTGCCGTCATCTAGCCCTCCTCACCTTGGCCGTGCTCCGTTTCTCGCCGTCTACTCCGTGCTCTGCCACGCTGAAACGCCCTCATCGTCATGGCGCGTTTCTCCCGACGCTCTTGGTGCCCGCAACGCTACCAAACGAATAACACCCACAACTGCACGAATGGACCGCAGGGACACGACCAAGCGCTGCATCGTGCGACCACTGTCTAATGCCGTGATCTTGAGTTTTCTGAGTACTGGCGACTAGTGACTCAAGGTACATTTTATTAGCGTATTTAGTGGATTAATTACTAACATACTATTCTACTCTATATCTATATAATAAGCCACTAGATAATAACCCTATTACTATAATGCCATTAATTAGCTATTTTACTACTTTTAAATATAAAGATAAGAGGAGCTTATTTTTATATAGAAAAGGCTATATAAAGTATAGTTTTTAATATTAAAATATCTCCTTAAATAAAAAGAATAATATTATAATAATAATAATATAAGACTTTATTTTTTATTACTTTATTACTTAAGTAATATTATAAGAATAATATTAATATAAAGAAGTTAATATTACTTAAGTTTATTTATTAGGATTTTTATTAATTAATAAAAAAAGCTTTTAAAAATTACTTATAATAGTCTAGCTAAATAATAAATAAATATAAAGATATTTAATATATTTAAAATATATTTTTATTAATAAAAGTAATATTTAAAATAATAACTAATAATAATTTTAAATAGTTATTTATTAGTAATATAAATATAAAAAAGATTAAAAATATATTTAAAAGAGTAAATAAGTAACTTATTAGCTTAGGTATATCTTATAATAAAAGTATCTTATTTAATACTTATTAAGAGATATTTAAAGGTAAAATAACTAATAGCCTCTTTATTTAATAAGCTAATTAAAGTTATACCTAGTCTCTTATAATACTAGAGATTATAAAAGAGATAGTAAAGTTAGTTAATAATAATATACTTAATATTTAAGGAGATAAAGAGACTAAAGATAGCTTAAATAAGTTAAATTTAGCTACTAGAGGTAATAATAAAGCTAAAGAAAAAGATAAGAATAAAGAAATACTAGAGGTATAAAATCTAACTCTAATTATTAGTATTACTACTACTACGCCTAGCCTAAGCCCTAGCCTAAGCCTTAGCCCTAATAGTAGTGATAATAGCCTTAATTTAAGTACTATTAAAGCTACTAAAGAAGATAATAATCCTTTTAGGTCTCTAATACTAGTAGCTAGGCTATTAATACTATAGAGTATCTTAAGAGGTAGAAGAGGTAAAAGCGCTACCCCTAGAGGCTCTCTATTAACCCTTAGGTAATATATAGCTATAAAGAACGCTTAGGTAGGTATATAAGAGCCCGCTATTATTAAAAAAGAGTATTTTTATTATTATAATATTCTTAGTATTATAATAATTAAATAAGTAGTTTAGGATTATTAAGATATTAAAAGTAGGTCATCTATAGGGACTCTATATAAGCTACTAAGTCTAGTAGCGCTACTAGAGACCTTTATAAAGCTACTAAAGGCGCTAAGGGGCGTTAAAACTATAGTAAGACTACTAAACCCACTAGGGGGCTATTATAGCCCCTATAGGGCTACTAGGGCTACTAAAATAGCTAAAACTATACTAAGGCTATATTAAAACTTAAGGGGTAATTATATTAGTTAATATTTTATATATAGTAAGATATAAGAGGAGGATTTTAGATTTAATAGAGTTTTTCTTAAGTATTACTTTTATCTCTTTTTCTTTATAAATAATTATAATTCTTCTTAGATAGAAGATAAAATAATAAGGTTAATAATATAGTCTTTTTATTAACTACTTCTCTATATTACTCTCTTCTATTTAAATCTATCTTTACTTATAATCTTACTTTTATATACCTACTTATAATTATAATAAGTTATAAGCCTAGAAGGTATAAATAGACTTCTAAAAAAGAGATTCTTCTTATAAAGGAATACTAAGATAGACCTTTAGTAGATAACACTATTATACTATCTATATTATAAACACACTACTATACTATCTATAAAGGAGATAAGTAAAATACTATATCTTTTAACTAAAATCTTTAAATAAATACGTTATTATACTATTTATACCCTCTATTAGCTTTACTACTAGTATCTTAATAAAATAGATTACTAATTTAAAGAACTAGGTAAAGGAAGTAATAATACTATTATATTTATCTTAACTATGAAAGAGCTTATTACTTAAAATATTTAAAATAAGCTCTAATAGTAATAAACCCTAATTAAAAACCTATTAACTTAGATTAATAATCTTATTATATTAATTTAATAACTATCTACTATAATAAACTTAACTCTAACTCCTTTACTACTACTACTACCCCTAGTACCTCCTATTACTTCTTAGATTAATAAAGCTATAGCTAAAGAACTAGCTAAATTAATCTATAGATTTTAAAACCTTTAGAAGCTTAAGAGACCTAAAAACTTTAACCTATAATAATAAGCTTTATAAATCTAGCTAAGAGCTATAAATATTATATCCTTTCTTAAAAAACTATTAATATTAAAAGATTTTAATAACTTAAAATAAGCTATACTACTACTCCTAATAAGAAATAGTTATATAAAAAAGCCTATAGCTATTATTAGCTAATATACTAAACTAGATTAAGCCTTTAACCTTCTAGTTTAGTAATATAGTACTAGTACTAAAATCTAATAATCTTAATTATATAGTAACTTCTATAATCTCTCTTTTAGCTCCTATAAAAATACTCTTAAAGCCTTTTATCGCTTAAGGCACTAGCTTAAGTGGCTAATTACACAGGTGCCTCAGGCAATAGCTAGTTATACTTTAGAAGAGCTAATTCACCCCACTTTATCTATAAGCTATAGAGGCTATAGTAATTTAACTATAGATAGCCTTAATTATATATAAATAGAACCCTTTTTATATCACTTAATTAAGACCACTAAAACTAACCTACCCTATTCTAACACTAATTAGTAGTTATCCTTAGGGACTAACTATAGACTAATAAGGCTTTAGAAGAGATATATAGGAGGTAACTAGTCCTTAGCTTATACTAACTAAAGAGATTAAATAGTACCTCTTTTTTAATAAATTAGCGCTATATAAATTAGAAAGGGAAGCCTAATACCTTCTCTCCTTATTATCTAATATAATTATAATACTATTATATAGTATCTCTTAATAAATTAGTGCCCTATAAATTAAGAAGATAGAATATATATTAAGATAATAATATATAACTATAAAAGCTAACTAGATAAAAATAATAAGTTCTAATACTAACCTTATTAGCCCCTTAACTAGGAATAAAGGTAATAATAGATAAACTATTAGAAACCCCTATCCTAAAAGGTAAAGCTAGAGCTAAGAGCCTTTAGTAATTAGTAACTAATACTATAGTATACTAATTCTAGTATATAATAGATAAAGCCTTATACCCTTTAAAGATATTAGATACCTATAATAACCTAGAATAATACTTAAGAGAAATTAATAGTATAAGAGTATATCTAATTAACCACTATAAGAATAACCTAGTAATAAACACACTAGTAACTATATATAAATACTTCTAATTAACTTATTTAGACTAGCTAAAGAAAATCTTTAATAATATAAATAAAGAAATCTAAATAGTAATTAGAAATATACTATAAGTAAAAGGAGTCTATATCTATAAAGGATTAGGTATTAAGATTATAGATACTTTATCTAAAGTTATTAAATAGAATAGACTCCCTTAATAAGATAAGAAGGATAATAATTATAAATAATATAATAAGCTACTTATATAAGGGTTAAGCTAAATATCTTTAAGATCCTTAAGATTATTAAGATTATCTTACTAATCTATAATAACTATTAAAAAGGATATCACTTTAAGACCTAGGATAATATAGAAGACCCTAGAAGAATAAAAAATCACTATTAGTAATAAAGTATTAGAGAAATTAAGTCTTTTAAAT
>JAEIJG010000775.1:0-19115 GCA_037289395.1 Beauveria scarabaeidicola
TACTATTAATCTCTCTTAAGTATTATTCTAGGTTATTATAAGTATTTAATATCTTTAAAGGGTATAAGGCTTTATCTATTATATACTAGAATTAGTATATTATAGTATTAGTTATTAATTACTAAGGGCTCTTAGCTCTAGCTTTACCTTTTAAGATAGGGGTTTCTAATAGTTTATTTATTATTACCTTTATTCCTAGTTAGGGGGCTAGTAGGATTAGTATTAAAACTTATTATTTTTATTTAGTTAGCTTTTATAGATTATATATTATTATCTTAACGCGTATTTTATCCTCTTAATTTATAAGGCGCTAATTTATTAAGAGGTACTATATAATAGTATTATAATTATATTAGATAATAAGGAGAGAAGGTATTAGGCTTCCCTTTTTAATTTATATAATACTAATTTATTAAAAAAGGGGTACTATTTAATCTCTTTAGTTAGTATAAGCTAAGGACTAGTTACCTCCTATATATCTCTTCTAGAGCCTTATTAGTCTATAGTTAGTCCCTAAGGATAACTACTAATTAGTATTAGAATAGGGTGGGTTAGTTTTAGTAGTCTTAATTAAGTAATATAAAAAGGGTTCTATTTTATGTATTATTAAGGCTATCTATAGTTAAGTTACTATAGCCTCTATAGCTTATAGGTAAAGTGGGGCGAATTAGCTCTTCCGAAGTACAACTGGCTGTTGCTTGAGGCACCCGTGTAATTAGCCGCTTAAGCTAGTGCCTTAAGCGATAATTACCTTATATTATATTTATTAGATTATAAAAGGAAGGTAGTACTAACTATATAGTTACCTTATAATATTACTAATACTAGACTAGCCTTTTAAGGAAATTATAATAGATATAATTACTAGCCTTTTAGAGGTTTAAGGAGATAAAGGAAAGTAGAATACTATCCTAGTAATAGTAGATAGGCTTAGTAAGTATAATATTTATATTACTATAAATAAGAACCTTATTAGTAAGGGGCTTATAAATATTATCCTTAAGAAGGTTATAATATACTATAGGATACTAAAGGGTATTATATTAGACTAGGGATCTATCTTTACCTCTAGGTTCTAGTAAAGCCTTTACTACCTACTAGTAATTAAGTAGTAACTTAGTATCACGTTCTATCTTTAGATAGATAGCTAGATAGAGGGAATAAACTAGGTAGTAGAATACTACCTATAGATATTCTATACTATAGATTAATTAGACTAACTATTATACCTTCTAATAGTATAATTTATATATAATATAAAGATATAAATATCTACTAGCGAGACCCTAGTAAAGATACTACTAAGGTATAACCTAGTAATCCTTATACTATTAGGTCTATAGAATATAATAAATGTTTAAGTAGGGTCTAAAGTAAGGTTATAGGAGGCTACCTAAGAAGATATAATAAAGTACCTATAAAGAGCCTAGTAAGCCTAGGTATAATAATATAATAAGAGAAGAAAAAAGAAGTTATTTATAGTTAGTGATTAAGTCCTCTTATTAATAAAAAACCTACGCCTATAGTAACTATATTAGAAGCTTATAATAAAGTATATAAGACTATATAAGATAATAGAATAAGTAAAAATAAGTAGGCTAGTATATTAAATAAGCCTACCCCTTAAGTTATAAGTTTATAATATCTTTAATATAAGCTTACTAGAATTATATAATAAATAACTAGGTTAAGATAAAGAAGTAAATAATAAGGTATTAAAAGGGGAGAATAAGTATAAGGTTAAGAAAATTATAAAATATAAGTATAAAAAGAAAAGATACTTATTCTAAGTAAAGTAAATAAGCTATAATAATAAGGAGAACTTTTAGTTAAGATAAAGTAACTTTACTAAAGGAGTTATAGTTAAGGAATATAAAGAATAGTTATAAAGATAAAAAAGAGAGTAATAAGTAAGTAATAAAGAAGTTATAAGGATATAAAGAGAAAAGTAAAATAACTAATTATAATTTAGTAATAAGTTTATAATAAAGAAACTATAGCTTAAGTCCTTTAACTATCTAATAAGTAAATAATATCTTTATTATAAGTATAATAATAAAAGTAAGGTTTTTAATATATAGTAAATATATTATAATATTACTTTATACTAATAAAGAAATAATAAAATAGAATCCTAAGGAGGAAGTTATAATAAAGTTATAAGAGAGTAATAAAGAAGCTATATCCCCCTTACTTAAGAGTAAGAGAAGCCTTAGGATATTTACTAGGAGTATCTTACTAAGATATAGTAGATATAGCTACTATAGTCTTAGCCTTATAATAAGTTTACTTATAAGTATACTAAATATTTATACTAGTAAACTTAGTAAACTTAAAGCCCTTAGGTAATAAGAGTATAAGGGAGAATTTAAGTTTATAAGCTTAATACTATTATAAGTTAGTAAGTAAGGGATAATAAGGATATTATAAATATATAATAAAGTATTAGAAATTAAAAGTAAGGTAGTAAAGGTACTTAAGCTAGGATATAATAATAATAATAGTAATCTTATAGTTAGCTTCTTATATAATAGTAATAATAAGGTTAATAATAAGTATAAGAGTAGGAGTAAGGATATTAGGAGTAAGCTATAAGGTAATAGTAGTAGTAATAGCCTATATAGTTACTACTTAGCTAATATAAGGAGACTAATAGCGGCGAGCTCTTACCTTAGCTATAGTAAACCTATAGTAACTAGTAATAACTTAATAACTAAGAGATTATTAAGTAGCCTATAGTATATTAGTAGTAAGGTTTAAGTAATATTATAACTAATATATAATAAGAGAGGTACTATAATACTAGTAGTCCTAGAATAAGCTATATACTTACTATTTACTCTTAGTAAGTATAAGGTAGTCTTTATTACTATAGAAGTACTTTATATACTTTAAAGATCTAGCTATATAGTAATAAGTTAATAAGAGCTAAAGAGTAAAGATATAGTAACTTACTTAATTAGCTATAGTAGTTCTCCTAGAACTAGAAGCTATAAACTATATAATATAAGTAATAAATATAAGTATAGTTAAATCTATAAGGATATAGTAAGTTAGTAAGGAGGAGATAATAAAAGTAAAGTATATATATAAGGGGCTAGTACTCTAAGTACTAAAAAGAGAATTAGTAAGAAAAGAGTAGTAAAAATATAATAAGGTACTTACTTATATTCTATTATAACTACTATTATAATAATAGCTTTAGGCTAAGGTATAAGATTAGACTTATAAGGTTATAGTTAGTAGACTATAAGGCTATAAGGATAATAAATATATATAAAAAGAATAAAATATAATAAGAGAGTAGTTAAGTAGTAGAGAGTATAAAGTAATAATATAGTAAGGGAATAAGGAGAGAACTATATAAAAACTAGAAGGGATACTATAGATTAGTAAGGGATAGATAGTAAAAAAGTAAAGAGCTAGTAGTAAAGAAAGGTAAGGAAAAAAGAAGGTTAAGGTAAGTATAAGAAGCCTAGGTATAAAGGTAAAATACTACTAAAAGGCCTAAATATATTAGAATTAATATTTTTAAGCTTATATAATATAATTAAGCTAGGAAAAGACACTTAAGAGAATTATAAGTATAAGGTAGTAATAATATAACTAGAATAAAGGGGGTAGACTATAAGGAGGTAAGGAATTTAATATATATAGATTTTAGTAAAGATAAAGAAAAAAAGAAAAAAAAGAAAAAGGGGAGGTATTATAAAAAACACCTTTAAAGATATATAATAAAATATATAATATAATAGTTATATAAAATATAAAAGCTAAAGAAGATAAATATAAATAAAGGTAATTATAGACTTATAAGGAAATAATAAATAAATAGTATTAATATAAAGAACTAATAAATAAAATATATATAATATAATAAGATATATATATATAGTAAATAAAAAGTAAGAAAATAAAAAGATAAGAGAAAATAAAGTATATATAAGAAAGAAATTATAAAAATAAAGTAAAGGGAATAATAAAAAAATAGATACTAAGAATAATATTATAAGTAGATATAAAGGTAGTAAATAGAGTAAAAATAGTAATATATAATAAGGGCGTAAGTCACTAGGAGGATATAGAACTAAGGTAAAGAAGACATTATAATTATAAGAGGAGAGGAGATAAGAGGAGGTGACTATATATAGAGCGCTAGGGATAGCGCTAAGAGAGAGGGGGTAGCCTATTAGGGCCTAGATAGTATATAGTAAGGAAGAGGCACTAAGAGTATAAGTAGCTTATAGCGGGGATATAAGGCATAAGTATAAATATAGGGCTTAGTTATATAGGGAGTATATAAGTACTTAGTTATATTATTAATATAACTAAGTATTAATAGGGTAGTAATAATTCCTATAACTATAGGTAACCCACCTTTATATATAGCTAAATATAAGCACTCTTCTTACTATAACCTTATAGCTATATATAGCTTATCTAAGTACTATCTACTTATTTACTACTTACTAGTAATAATAATAAAGGTAGGGATAAAGGCGCTAATAATAGAGATAGCCTTAATAACTATAACTAATTCCTAATTCTTAGGGCTTATAAAATACTACTTATAGTAGCTCTTAGTAATAATAAATTTATCCTTTAATATACTAATTTAGAAGCCTAATTTATCTATATTCTAGGTATTATTTAAGGTAATATTATATATTAGAATAACCTCTTAAAGAAGGTAGAAGTACTAGTTAATAACTATAGGGTTTTCTATAGCCTTCCTTTAAGCCTTAATTACCTATTAATACTACTTAATATAACTATATTACTTAAGAAAGCATATAGTCTAGTGCTTTCTAATTATAAAGATATCCTCTAAGTTAAGCTATAATAAAAACCTAGTCTTTAAGATAAAGTTTACTATATTAGTAATAAAGTTAGGGCATATAGTAAGATTAAGCCTCTTAAGGTAGTTAATATAAGTATAAATTAATATCTCTTTAGCCTCTAATAATATAATATTACTAGTATAGTAGCCTTTATTTAAATTTTATCCTTTTAATTACTTAATAAGCGTTATATATAAGATATTAAATTACTATACTACCTTTTATACTAGTAATCTAGGATTTTTATTATAGTATTAGATAGTATTTTATAAGTTATTCTCTAAATATAAACGCGTTATTATTTATAGTTATTAAGATAATCGCGCTTCTATAAGGTCGTCGCGTCTAAATAACGAATTTAGTAGTGTGATGAATTTAGTGGGGAGCACCCTCTTTAAGAGGGTGCGACGGTGCCAGCTTGCTGGCTTAGTCGTGGCCAAAGTGGGGGCGGGCACGAGTAGTGCCAGCAAAAAGATTACGCACAGCCACTTCTCAGCGCTCAAAAGATACTTCGCTATTTATCCTTAATAATCCTTAATATTAAGACACATAAGTAAGTATTATTATTACGGATAGTTAGGGTGGTTAGGTTAGGGGTTAGAGGTTAAGGTAAGGTGTTAGAATATTTTTTTAATTAATATTAGAATAAAAGAGGTATAAGAAAGGATTTCTTTTTAGTAAGAAGGTACGTTGATAATCTCGATTTTTTGGTTGACACCTATGTCAGACCGCATACCTCCGCTCCGGCTAAATGGAACTTTGGAACAACATGACGCTAAACTCGTGCAATTGTATGCGTTGTGGCGCCGGATCCTACTTGAGGATATAACCGATCTACAAGCAGCAATGTGCCAATGTCTACTCCGCATCGAAACATTGGGGCGGCCCCGGACAAGTGGGATTAGATTATTAGTCCGCGCCGTTGGTGGGTTAGAACCTGATTGACCGGGCGCTCGGAACGGCGGGGTGTTGGCTCGTATAAAGGTATAATTAAGTTACGGGACTCGGTCAAAGTTCTCTTTCCGGCTTGCTTTATCACAATACAAGGCAGACATGTGATTGAGAGAAGTGGCTTAGAGAAGTGGCTGAGAAATGTGGCTGCAGTGAGCGGTTCTCCAAGTCCCGACGCATAAAGCCGGCTTGCTGAGTGGCAGCCGGCTGTACGCTTTACTATGCAACTTTAAGCTGCGGCCACAGACGGCTTAATAAAGGTACCTAGGAAATAGTGCTCCATACTCCGAATGGGGATGGCTTCGTACGGGCTGTTTCGTTGGAACACTATTTAATAAAGTCTAACATGCTGATATGATGTATAGCTATAGGACATTGAAATTTCGGTGAGACATTCCAGTACTGACAGACAGTGACAGACTGACAGTGCGCCTAATATGTAGTCCCTCCGCCTTTGCAATCTTGTTCGTCTGACGTCAAGCATACGGGTAATACAGAGCAAGAATTCCAGTGGCTGGCATGTCTGGTAATCTGTCATTAAAAGAAATCGTGTCACTGAAAGAAATAGAAACGAAAGAAATAGAAACAAAAGAGTGGCCGTACTTCGCAAATGGGCCAAATTGGTCATCTTGGAGCTTCAGCTCTCAGAACCCGGCGTCCTCCTGAACGAGAAAAACAAACATGATCCAAGGATCCTCCTTAATGAATTCAGCGAAATATAATTTTCTTTTTTTCTTCTCGAATTTCTTTCAAGGTCGGAAAAGTGCGACTACCTTGCCAGCTTCCGGATCTCGTACAGCTCCCCACTTTCCTGGAGCTCTGCCAACATTCCCTTCTCCACTACCTACTCCGTACGTCACCATCATCCCACTCCTTGCTTCCTCCATCATCCGATCGACCGCAGCTCCAACTCTTCCTCATCCGACCACTCGCCGCCTAATGGACGGCTCAAACGGCAACAATACCAGCAATGGCGCCGCCGCCGCCGCCGCCGCCGCCACCAGCAACGCCCCGACCCAGCAGCCGCGCACCCCTCACCCCGGCGACAGCAGCCGCGCCGTCCGCGCCGAGCTCGAAGCGCAGCGCCTCGCAAATCTCGAGAAGCGGCGCCGCTACTGGCCGCACGTCAAGCAGCAAGTCGAGCGCGTCTTTGGCGACACTCGCCCGGCGTGGTACGCGCAGCTGCGGCTCCTCACCCCGGCCCTGTACGCGCAGGTGGCTGGGAACCGCGTGCTCGCGCTGTGTATGCGGCAGGACCGGCTTCTGAGCGACGCCGAGGCGCGCGTCGTGACGGAGCACGCGACGTGGAGCTCCGACCGCATGGCGCTCATCGACTGGGGGCTCACGGGCGCTGCCGCGTACTTGGCGTGGCGCGGCCGCCACACCCTGCGCTTCCCGATGTGGACGCCGCAGGTAGTGCCGCCGCTGCCGGGAGCGTACCTGCAAAAGACCATGTGGCACGGGGCAAGGTACGTGGCGTACTCGGCGGCCCTGACCCTGACGATAAAGACGCCGTTGATGATGTTGAACATGATGCACGAAACGAAACAGATGTTCGGGGACGAGAGGCTGCGCGGGCTGCTGGACGGGCAGAACAGCGCGGGCGAATGGGGCAAGGCTGGCGCGGACTGGAATAGCGAGAGCTCGGCGTACAGGGCGTCAGCTGGGGGGCAGGATGCGCAGCAGCAGCGGCAGTCGATACAGGAAGCGGCGCAGTCTGGCTGGGATACATCTAAGCAGACGGAGCAGTCTCTGCAGCAGCAGCAGCAGCAGCAGCAGCAGCAGCAGCAGCAGCAACGGCAGTACGGACAAAGCGTACAGCCACAAGGCAGCGCTGGCTGGGGTAGCAGCTACAGCCAGTCACCGTCTTCATCCTCCTCCAGCGCCGGCTGGGACAGTGACGACTTTGACGACGCCTCGCCCGTCGCCGCATCCGCCCATAACAGCTCTCGCTCCGGCAACAACGCCGCCGGCTCCACCTGGGAGCGTCTGCGTCAGCAAGCACGGGGCGATCCCCAGCAGCAGCAGCGACAGCAGCAGCAGCAAGTACAACCGCAAGCACAACAGCAGCATTGGGGTGATGCGGGCGACGGTGCGGACCGCGCAGCGCAGGACAAGGCGCAGAGGGACTTTGACAGGCTGGTGGAACGGGACCGTCAGGGCAGAAGTAGCCGGTAAGGCGCTGGGCACGCGCCATGTATCAATTATCATGAGAGATGCCAGGTGTATAATAAGATTTCGGATCATCTCGGGGAAGCAATGCATACGGAGTTTCAATTATTCAACGATGTGGCATATAACAGCAAGACGGTAAAAGTATACATCATCAATACAATTCGATTCATGTCCAACGACATTGCACATAACAGCAAAATAGCAAAAAGTATAAACTGTAAATACAATTGTGTTGAAATGTGCTATCAAAAAAACTACAAGGTAAACTCAACCGAGAAATCATATCAACATCAAGCTGGCCACTCCTAATAAGTAGCCATCTTCTTCTCGGCCTGTGCAGGAGGCACTTCTCCAATATCCTGCTCCGCGGCGGGTGACTCATGCGCGGCGCCGTGATAGCGGGTTTTCGGGACAGATTTCTCCTCAGCTTCGGGTGAGGGTAGCTTGGCGCTCGCAATGTCCTGGCTCGCCTCTTCGACGGCCTGGATGGCAGGCTTGGTGGCAGGCTGCTCCAGATTCGCCGGTAGGCTGTTCTGGGCGGCCGGCGTAGGCTCCGCGGGGTTGGTCTGGGCGGTGACGTCGACATCACCAGCAGGGGCAGGCGGGGTACTGGTCGCATCGTGACTGGGTTCATTGGGTACCAAGGGCTCAGATTCCTTGCTGACTGCCTTGATTAGTGGGCTGCCGGCCTCTTTGCTGGACTCGTGGCTGGTTGTCTTGGCCAAGTTCTCGACAGGCTCTGTACCTGTTTTGCTGGGTTCCTCGGGGACCTCGCGAGACTCGTCGGTAACAACGAGCCTGTCTTCGGAGTCGATACTCCAGATAGTCTGTGGCTGGGAAACGGACAAGACGGAAGCAGGTGGCTCCTTTGCAGGCGATACCGCCTTTGCCGGGGCTCTGCGCTGAGGACCTCGCGCGCGACCTTTTCTGGCGTCAGACAAAGGCGCCTTTTCCTTCTCCACAATCTCTTCTTCTTGTGCCGGTTCGTCCTTCTTCACGGCCTGGGGTCCGAGTTGGAGGCGCTTATTCAGGTCGCTCATGAAGCCTGCCTGCAACGCCGCAATTTTGCCACCGACCGGACGGCTGGGCACCGGTGGCTTGGGCGGCTTGACAGTCTCTCCATCCTTTGAGTCGCCTGAAAGCTTCTTGACAGGCCGAGAAGGTATTTGAGGCTTGGGCTTTTCCGAGACTGGTGGCGGCTGCTTGGCGGTATCCTCGCCAGGAGCTTGCGTAGGCTTGGGCCGACTGGGAATAGCAGGTGGAGCTCGCGAGTCTTCAGCAGCCTTCTTGGCGGGACGCACAGGGATCTTTGGTTTGGTGTCCTCTGGCTCCCCTTCATCTTCTATAGCCGACTCGGACAAGGTCGTCTCTTGGATGTGGCTCTCTGGCGCATCCTCCCAGACGTCTTTGCTTGGAAAGCGCTTTGCGCCAGAAGGCTTGGACACGGCGAGATGGGATTGATGATCAATCCACTTTGGCTTCGCATCAGCAGACAGTGGCAAAAAGTTGTTGGAGCGCCCGTTGGCCTCCTTCTCGGCCAGTTCCTCTTGGTACTGCGCAAAAGCTTGCGCGGGAGTGATGGATCGGTTTTCGGAAAAGGACGCTTTGGATCTGGGGCGCTGGTTTTGTTCTTGAACGTCTGGTGTTGAAACTTCGGTGGAATGATGTGCACTATTTGGCGCGTCCTCCCAGATATCTTTACTAGGGAAGTGGTGGCTCGCCTTCTTCTCAATTGCTATTTGCTTCCTTTCTTCCTCCTTCTTTTCTTCGTCGAAAAGTGGCTCATACTCCTCGACGTCATCAAGCGGTGTTGAATTGAAGCCACGCTCAGGCTGTTCATCAAGAGCAATGGTAGGATGACGAATAGAAGGCCTGTTTGGCTCGTCTGCATCGTAAGAGCGCGAACGATCAAATCCAGGACGTATGGCGGGATGCTGGGCCGTTACGTCGAGATCAGCATCGACTGCGTCATCAGCCAAAATGGGGGCATGATAGTCCTCTGCCTCTGGGTTCTCGGCGCCATACGAGTAGTGCTCGGGATGTTTCGAGTCGTCAACGTGGATGACATGGGGCACAGACGACTTTTCATCCGCGGCCTTGGAGAGCGAACCGTCTTCTGGGAAATAGCTGCTTCCTTTCTCAGACTGCGAAGAGTCTTGCGGGGCAGAAACTCGATGTGCGTATTGGTCACTAGCATGGTAGCCGACATCTTCAGTAGGTGTAGAGGCAGCTTCATTATAGAGCCCTTTATGATCTTGTTAGATTGCGAGAGGTCGTAGTGAAGTTTTGCGGTGCTTACCAGATGTGGGCCGACGTCTGGCAGTATCACGAACCATACGGTTGAGATCATTACTGCTCATGGCATAGTCGCTCTGGCGGTGGTCATGCATTTGATGCTTCTTGTGTTTGCCAACGAGTTCGGGGTGCTTTTCGTAGTAAGCCTTGTCCAGCTTATCCTGAGGATCAACACCGTGGCCGTGTAAGCCGTAACTTCCCGGAGGCAGATTACGAGCCGAGTGTCTACGGCTGTGGTGCCGCTTGCCCTCCTCAGGAGCTGGCGAAGGAGCTTGAACGTCGCCCAGATGACTATTCATGGGCACACGCTGCCCAATCTTGGGAATACCATGCTCGTCATCAGTATGGTTGCCGTGGTCACTATGTGTGGAGAGGGTAGAGCTGGGACGACGAATTTTGGAATCGCGAGAGGGCGTGCGATCTCTTCTCTGGGGAGACTGGCCGAGGCCGAGAGAGGCAGCCTTGTCCGAGTCGGTCCTCGTGACGGCCATGATCTGCTGCTTGGCGCTGTCGGGGGGCAGGGAAGGCTTGGGAGCATGCAGCTTGAGGTTGTCACCAACGGTTCGGGTCTGGTGGGAAGAGCCAAGTTGGGTCTCGTTTGGTTTATCTAAGGCGCCATATTCGAGGCCTTCCTCACCAAGCGAGGGCAGGGACACGCTGGCAGGGCGATTGATGGGCTCATTCAGAGTACTTGATTGGTCGTGGCTAGACGACGAGCTGGTCGGGCGCTGAGCCTTGGGCTGGACGCCACCGTGCAAAGGCGACTGGGCAAAGCGGTCGCTGCTCGAGGGCCTGGACTTCTCGATGCTCTTCTTAGTAGGTCGAGTAGGGATTGTCGGCGCCTCGGCTGCTTGCTGGGCTTCGATGCTGGGGCTCTTGGAGGGCCGCGCAGGCACAACGGGAGGTGCTGAAGCGCTCATGTTTTATTGCTTTCTGCTCAGTACGATCGAATGTGGGGGCGATGTCGATGAGGTAATGTGCTAGGTCTGCGTTGCGTCGTTAGCGAGCAAGGCCGGTTCAAAGCTGGCAATGGCGGCGTCGTGTAGTGTTGTCGGCAGTAAAAGAGGATGTGTGGCCGAAATTGCACAGCGGCACAGTTGGGGATGCCAGAACCTGCAGGTTCTTCGGGGCTGTCAACAATTGAGACAGAAACAGCGCACCCAGAGATGTGGTAGACGTGGCGGTCAAAGAGCCGAGGATGACGATGAAGCTTGCATTGCGTCAGAGCCGACTTACCGAAACCAGGAGCCTTGGGCGAGGCGGGATGTCGAGAGTGTCTTGGGGGAGTATTGCAGCCTCTACTATAGTAAAAGAGAGGGTGGTGGGAATAGAAGAGCGACTGCTAGGTGGTGAGACGATAGGAAACGGCTTGGAGGGCTGGGAGGAGGCGATTGGCGTCTTAAGACTGGCAATACATACAATGTTGGGTTATCATTAGAGGGGCGGCGATTGGAGGGAGACGAGGCAGTGGGGGGGATCTGTACCTTGGAAGTTGGCATCAGCCTATCAAGACACTTTGTGCCTAGCCCGTTTGCCCGTCAACCGTGCCAGTTAGGTTGGCAATGGTCAGGGGGTCAGTTATCGATAAATACCCACATACGTACCCCAGCATTAAGGTCCAGCACATCCTGATTCTCTGATTCTCCAAGCTCCTCAACTAAATACTTACTAAAAGCTACAACTCGTCATCCATCGCAAGCAATGGCTACTCATCAACACTTCATTGGCCTCTTGGGAGAAATTTTCTTGCATTTCAGGCGGCCAAATCTCGTCTTGGCCGTGGCTATTTTGGCACCTCACGGCTTACAGGGAACCTAGCAAAACATCCGAAACGAAACTCAATCCGCCCGCCATCTGCTGCTGTTTTATGTTCCTTGATAGAGACGCAATGGTCAAGCATGAGTTTGCGTCACTTTCTCAACCCAGCTGGTAACAGCATTATTACAAAGAAGCTCTCCACTACCCACCTTGGCGCCGTAGACTGGAATGTGGATCGCATTTCCCGGATCGCGAGCGAAGACGAAGATCAGAGGCCAGTACCGCCACGCCCCCAAAATGTCGTGTAATCAGATGCCGCGCCTTGTCCGGCGCGACGTCGCGCAGAACGTCCACGTCCAAATGCAACTGCTTGACATGAACTTCTTGTGGCTCGTCGGCATGGTGCAGACGTCGTTCGTGCTCGTCCTGAAAGAGCTCAAGGTGCGGCGCAACCCGCTCTTCGAGCTCGCGGGCGCCGCGGCGGGGACCTGATCGATCCAGCCATGCACCTCAACATTGCTCTGCTGGTGCTACAGCACGACGATGAGGGATACCTAAAGGTCATGGCCCAGGCGTTTGAGAAGACTGGCAACACTTGCTATGTATTCTATGTATTGGCATGCCGTGCAGGACCACCCTCTAGAGATGAAGGAGATCGTAGCCACCAGGGACGTGTGCCCTCTGATGTAAAGCCTGCTGTGCGTACGATGGTGTAGACGATTGCAACCATGTTTTATGTCACTGTCTAATTGACTCATCCACACAGTCGGGTTAATGATTAAGATGTCAGCGCAACGGGTAAAGCAGAGTCTCTTCAGGTGGCGTGCTGCATACAAGCTTGGTCTCTTCTGCCCCATATAATATCAAAAAAGTCAACGTCCATCACCGAAGCGTGATTGGTTTAGTGGTAAAATTCTCCGTTGCCATCAGCAACGTCGGGGAGCCCTGGGTTCGATTCCCAGATCACGCATCACAAATTCTTTTTGCCATAGTTGCCAACTTGGCTTCTTGTTTTGTTCTTCTGTTTATCTTTTGTTCCCTCCCAAAAGAAGCGAAAACTTGGGTTCTCTCGCCTGGCAATATTTTCGCTCCTTTGCACGTTGACGACTCGCATCTGAGTCAAAGACTCGGTGGCGCGTGTGCCGACTTATACAACTACTCCAGCCGGCGATGATACCCTGTACGTCAGCGGCTTTTGCTCCTTCACGGTATTTGGATCGCATATAGTGCTGTCAACTATCAATCGTTCAGGCTTCGAGAACACGTTTCATTGCACTGATCCTGCCCTTGTGCTTGTATTGATAAGTGTTACAAGTTGTATCCGTAAAACGGCAGAGGAACTGCCAAGATGGCTAGTCGTAATCAACTAAGCAGACAAGAAAACCAAATACGTATAAAAGATCCACGGGTTCGTCCCAGACGCCAAAAAGTCGTGCTTCAAGTAAAGAAATGCATAGCCGCTCTTTAATCATTCCCAGGCAAAATAAAACATGGATTCGTAGCGGCATGCCTCCGGCAACCTTTCTCCATCCTCCTCATGCATGCGCTTCATTCGTCGCGCACCCGAATCACTACTGCGGTCCACTCATGCCAATATGCCTTCAGCCAGCCCGTACAGCACTTTAGATGATCATCTGGGCGACACCGGCACCGCCGAGCGTCTTGCTGCCGATAAAGGCCTGGCCGCGAATTGCAGCGAGGAGGTAGCAGAGACCCGTGAGCAGGAGGAACACGGCGAGGACAATGAGGGTGCTGGTGGTGACGGTGAGGCTGATGAACTGAATGGCGGACATGATGCCGTAGGCGGCGGCGCGCAAGTAGTTTGTCGAAATCTTGCGGACAAAGGCGTCAAACTTGCCCGACGTGGGGCAGATGCGCAGCAAAAAGGGCACCTCGATGAAGAGGATAAATAGCGCCGAGGCCCTGTTGACGTCAAGGTTAGCGGCGGGCGCTTATGAACACGGGCGTGTAACGTACAGAGCTAAGGCGCAGAAGATGATCTTGAGGGGGTGAATGGTGAAGATGTTGGCGATGCCGAGCGCAACGCAGAGAATCATGGACAGGATTCCGAGCCTAGATGATGAGCTAGGTTAGCATATTGCTCTTGCATATTCTCTTCCCGCGGCGGCAGTGTTTTTCTCGATCGGTAGTCCCGGCTTGGGCTCGCCAAGGCCAGGTGTTTTTTCGCAGCGCGGGTCGGGAGGGATGGCCTACCATTGTGCGTAGATGCCTGGAGAGCGAGTGGTTAGCCGCAAGAACAGATGAGTGCTCTGATAAAATAAAGCTGCGTACTGAAGTTTCTCGTTTGAAACTCTTCCTTTAGCGTCATGCTGGGCGAGACTGTGTGGTGATGTTGTCGTGGGCTGGGTTGGCGTGAGCTCTAGCTCTAGGTAGCTGCAGAGTGGGACTGTTGAGCGCGAGCTAAAAAGCAGGCTATTGTCGATGGTGGTGTTTGTACAAATCTCGACGATGCGACAATAGCTGGCGTTATAGATGTAGAGCGGATGGGTAGATGCGGTGCAAAAGACACGGACGGTGGTGGATGGAGGAAGTGGTTTTCTGGAGGCGTTGACCGAGAGATTACGCAGTTGCGCACGTAGCCTCTTTGAGGCTGGCTGGGGTCGGCAGTGCTACCTAGGTGGACGCTGGGTACCTAAAATTGTGAGCAGGAGCCTTCAATATTCAGGTACCAAGTGTCGAGGGCGCTAGTCGACGACATTCAGGGACCTGACAGGCATGGCTACCGTGGTCGAGGTACCTCATCGGTGGTGGGATGACAGGCCAAGATGCATGTACTTTTTATTTACTGGGTTGAGTCTGGTGGGGCAGAGTGAGGTAGCAATGGCTGGAGAGAACTTCACCTAAGGTACCTAGGATATTGGTAATGCATCAGGCCATTTCTGCTGCCAACACACTGGGCAGCTTGCAGCGGCACTACCATTGTCCACGAATACCTGCGAGCTGCAGAAACATGCATATAGGTACTAAGATGTCCGCCGAGTAAACTGAAAACTGTTGCAATACTGGTAGTTAGGTGCTGCACCACGCTCGTGCACTGAAACGGGGTTCGTAGCAGACAGATGGAGGACACCTGTGACCCCCGTGCTCCATGTGTTTGATGGATCTATTTGGACGAACGGACAAACAGGTGAATGACGGGCATGAGCTGCCGAGGAGGAAGGAATATTAATACATCGATAGGATCCATGTTTCAACCACATCGTCATTGCAGCCCTGATTCCACTCAGTGACGGAGCGCCCCTCTCAGCCTGCAAGCCATGAATGGCAAGACATGTCATCGACAACAAATGAAGACACTGCAAAGCCGACAGAAATTTTGCCTCTTAAAAAACAAACCTTGGGCCCAAGCCCAAGATCCACACTTTCTTCAGGAATCACGACGGCGTCTCGCGGGCTGCCGTTTTTGGCAGGCAAGCGGCTGCAACTAGGTTTTTATCGTGACGGTGACTGACAGTTCTAGGCACCTTATTACCTGGCGGCGGTGCATCGGTGCAGCAAGCCATTCCTACAGTGGACTAGCCTCTAAATGTCACCTGGAAAAAGCCTAAAAAAGCCAGGAAACCCCAAAATCACCTCCACTGCGAGCTGCTGGTGGCCGCCTTGACCAAGCTTTGCTTGCAGCTGTCGTCTCCTTTTTTAAGCCATCGACTTGGTGACTTCGTGTCCACCGACCATTCTCTTCGCTTTTCGGCCTCGGACGGCCCTCCTTTTCTTCCCCTGCTTCCTCGTGGGCCTCCTCTTCTTTACTCTCTCGTTTGATTTCGTCGCCTTCAATCCCTACCCCAGTAACGGCCTGGATCGCTGTCCCGTCTCCCTCTACTTTCCTTGTATGGCCGGTGCTTCCCCTCCTCGACGCTACCTACGGCACACGCTCCTTTTTCTCCTCGACGATAATGCTAGCGTCACCTGCTTGAACCACCTCGGTCGTGCGTCTGCAAATCCTATCGACCGCTCCTCTTAACCTGCCATACGCATCTGAGCCCTCTGATTCTCGCCGATTAATCCTGCGCAAACGCATTGTCCGCTGTCGCCGTCCATCCCAAGTTCGTCCCTCGGAACGCCCCTCCTGGGCCGCGTGTGGTTGTGTGCCGGGTCTCCCTCCGCCATGTCCGGAGTCATCAGCAAGCGCCAGCAGGCGCGAAACGAGAAGCAGCTGCAAGAACTGGTCCATACTATAACGGGCAATAATATCTGTGCCGACTGCTATGCGCGCAACCCAGGTGTGTAGCTGCTTTATAGATGCTACTGATCGTCGTGAAGCTTTGAGCTAACGGGTACTAGCATGGGCCTCTTGGAGCGTATGAATCTCTCTCGCTGTCGACTGACGAAAATGAAATATCAATGAACACCTGACTAACAAATGGTCTCTTTCCTTTAGTTGGGCGTATTCCTCTGCATGCGATGTGCAACCATCCACCGGAAGCTCGGCACCCACATCTCCAAAGTGAAATCACTGAGTATGGATAGCTGGTCAAACGAACAAGTCGACGTAAGCCACCTGAAATCTGTGCAACTTGCGTCGGTAACACAAACTCACCATGCCGTGTAGAATATGCGCAAAGTCGGCAATGTCGCTTCCAATCGAATATACAACCCAGACAACAAGAAGGCCCCTGTACCAATCGATGCCGACGAGGCTGATCTGGCCATGGAGCGTTTCATACGACAAAAGTACATGCACAATGTCGCAGCTCAGACCAGCAAGCCACGAAGCCCGATATCCGACGAGGGCACTCCACCCCCGCCGCCGCCAAAGAACTCCAAGTTTGGCTTTCGCGCAGCGTTTTCACGATCGAAAAATGTGCTCGACAAATCACCCAATGGTTATGCGCCGGCCTCACCCCCGTTGACCAACAAGCCGTCAAAGGTCTTCGGCGCTACTGTAGACTATGGAGCTCCAGACGACATGGATAAGAAATTGGCCAAGCTGCGAGATATGGGCTTCCAGAACGACCAGCGAAATTCCATTGTCCTCAAGGGGGTAAGTGGTAATGTTGAGCGGGCTGTCGAAGCCCTTGTGCGACTAGGTGAGGGGGATCGACCTCCACCTGCGCCGCCCAAGGAAAAGACCCTTCGCGCCACGAGATCCTTGACCCCAATGATGCCCAACTCGGCCGGACTTACAGGGGGCTTGAGTGTCATCAAACGATCCGAGACTGACCGTCCGACAACATCTTCAACTACGTCTACGAATCCATTTGACATGTTGAACCGCGCACAACCTCAAACAGCACACTCTACGGGCTCGTTGCAAAACGCCAATCCCTACACTGCCCCTACGAATCCTTATAGCTTCATGTCTGCGCAGGCCAGTCCTATCGACCAAACCTTCCAGAATCTGACGATCTCTCGGCAACAGACGGGGGCTTCTTCAAACGGGGCTGGATTCTCCGTGCCAATGCCGCCACTGCCGCAAACGTACGGGCACTCTGCGCCAGCCAGTCCGCAACCGCAGCTCGGGTTCGGACTGTCTAACAATGCAAGCTTGCCAGTTCATGTGCAGCAGCAGAGTAGCTTGCAGCCACAGCCGACCGGATACAATCCATACTTTTCGCAGCCGGGACCTGCCATGCCACAGCACCAGTACCAGCCACAATTTGCTGCGCAGAACGGCATGACGCTGAACATGAACCAGATGGGTGGACAGATGGCTTCGAACCCGTTTATGCGATCACCGACGCGAGTAGCGTCACCGCCACCGCTGGGCCAAATTTCTGAGACGGCTACTTTTAGCACTTCACCACTGCCACTTGCCTCACCTGGTACAAACCCGTTCTTTGCTGCGCAGTCGACTATGCCATCGCCCGGCGCTCAACAGCAGCTGCAGCAACATATGCAATCACAGCAACATGTGCAATATATGCAACCACAGCAACATGTGCAGTATATGCAACCGCAACAACATATGTACCAGCAGCAGCCACAGCAGCCACAGCAGCCACAGCAACAGCAGCACCAGCAACAGTTTGCGCAGCAGCCATTTCAGCAGCAAGTGTTTCAGCAACAGCAAATGTTCCAATCGCAGCAAACCCATCAGCAACAGTTGGCCCCACGGCACGACAAGGCATCCATCATGGCTCTGTACGGCCAATCGCCAAAGCCGCAACTGCAATCTCAAGCGCAGAGCATCCCGGAGAATCAGGCTGTGAATGCGTTTGCAGCGCCGACCATGCCTGCAACAATACAGCAACCACGCAGCGCATCACAACCGCTACCTGGAACCAATCCATTCGCCGCCAGCATGCAGCCGGCCCCCGCTCCGACGGCGTCCGCTCCGACGGACACATACAAGACTGGGCGGCAAATCAGCCGCGAAAGCATGAATCTGGGGTTGGACATGGCGTGGACTAACAATGGGCGGCACAGCCCTGATGCTTTTGCAAGCCTGAGCGCGCGGCATGTATGATATAATGAGAATAGGATACCAAATAATAACTACAATGTGTAATCAAGCGCCGGAAAGGTCAAGTTGAAAGGTTCGACGTGAATTTAGACGGTGAGATGGTGTGAGACAGGCCCTTGCGGTGCATGCGAGAGACAAGTCATTGGTACACGTTGGTGTAGTCGCAGGCATGGCGTAGGTGGCAATGATGGTGGCTCAATACTGGTGTGCCAAGACAATGGGGTATGGCCATGGTGTGACAATGCGGTAGCTGGTCAGCATGATGCCAATTGCGCAGATAATTGAAGGATGAAAGGACCTAGACGGCTAACAGAGAAAAGCCTCTGGCACCGGAATTGTGTCGTCTTATATTCTGGCTCACAAGATTGTACAACGCTGGGTTGGGCGATGCGTTGCAGCGTGTCTTGGACGATTGGCAGATTTCAGCACAGATAGAGTTTGGAGCACGTTGGCTCTTTTGTACCAATTGTATGGGCACAAGCGTGGATTGTACATACTTTTGCTTCGGCTCCGCGGCAGCCGAAGCAATATCTGAAAGACGCTGCAAAAACGTCAAATAACTACTATTGATTTAGAGTATTGCTAGGTGCACAGTGCCATTTTGCTAGGTGTACAGGAATACCTGAACTTTAGCGTGCACACCCACCATAATCTATGTACCTTTACAGATT
>JAEIJG010000776.1:0-19099 GCA_037289395.1 Beauveria scarabaeidicola
TAATATAACTTTATTTAATATAATATTTATCTTAGGCCTTAGTACCTAGTTACTTTATTATTATAATAAAGCTATAATACCTTTATATATAGACTATAAAGAATATAAATATAATTTTCTTATTACTATAGCTTATTATTACTATATTCCTATTTCCTAGCTTAAGGTAATATAGAAGTAGCCTTATATATTATAGTAACTAGAATACCCTCTTTAACCTAAGTAGTCTTAATAGCTTAGGTTAGGCTTACGCTTATATCTAACTTCCCTATAATTTCCTTATACTATTCTTATACCTCTTATACTATTTAGTCTCTTTATACCTCTTATATACTCTTATTATTTTTATATATTATTAGACTTATATCCCTTATACTTATAATTCCTTTACTTCTTTCTTATACCTCTTATACTTCTTCTCTACTACTACTAATAGTAGGTGTATTTACTACTTTATCTATTATAGTATACTACTAGCTTCTTATAACTTTATAGATTACTAGCCTATATTAGTCTATAATCTACTTTATTATACTCTATATATCTTTAAATTACTATAAGAATACTAGTAGTATTATTAGCCTCTTCTATATACTCTCTATATTTTTCTTATAATCTACGCGCCTTAAAAGTGCGTCTACTAGGTTCTTTTTACCTAGTTAATAATATATTATAAAATTAAATAGTACTAATTTATCTAATACTATAGCTTACCTACCTATTAGCTTTATCTTTACTATAAGGTAACTATAATTTAAATAGTTAGTAAGTACTTTAATAGTATATTTAGGGTAGGCTAGGTAATAGTATTACTAGTAAAAAGCTTCTATAATTACTAGTATCTTTATATCTAGTGTCTAATAATATATTTCTAGCCTTATAAGCTTATATAATAAAAACACTATAGGGTACTAGCCGCTTTATTACTTTTATAAGAGGATCACACTAATAGTAAAATCTAATATATCTATCTTAACCCTTATTAGTACTATTAGATTATAATAAGCTAAGACTAAAGCTTTCTAGAAGGCGCTTTTAAGCTACTTAAACACTATTACCTACTTATTTAATAATACTAGTAGTCTTTTTTTCTTTATTATACTAATATCTATTAATAGCTTTATAATCTTACTAAATCTCTTAATAAACCACTAATAGAAGTTTATAAATCTAATAAAAGCCTATACTTTCTTTATACTACTTAGCTATAGCTAGCTTATAATAGCCTTAATATAGTCTCTTTTTATATATATTCTACCTAGTTATATTATAAAACCTAAAAATAACACTTTTATAATATTAAACTCTAATTTATTAAGATTTATATATAACCCTACTTAGAGTAAGAGCCTAAGTACCTTATAAACGTGCTATATATACTTTATAACGTTACTACTATATACTAATATATTATTAAGGTATATAATATAAAACTAGTTAAGGTAGGGTTATAATACTATATTAATATATTCTTAGAATATTACTAGTATATTAGTTAGCCTAAATAGTATTACTAAGAATTTAAAGTGATTATATTTATAGTAGAATACTATTTTCTACTTATCTCCTTTATATATTTAGATATACTAGTATATATCTTAAATATTAAACTTACTATAGATCTTTATACTATATAATTAGTCTATTATTTTATTTATTAGTAGTAATACTATATAATTCTTATATATTTATTAGTTTAATATATAATAATCTATATATATCTATAACTTATTACCTTTCTTTAATATAAATAAGATAAGTATACCTACTAGGCTTATTAATTACTAAATCTATCTCTTTTTCTATACTTTTACTATAAAGTTATAAAGTTCTTATAGCTTCTTTAGTATAAGTATATAAATAGGTCCCTAAGGTAATACCGCGTTATCCTCTAATTTAATTATATATTATAGCCTATCTAGTAGTAGTAATTATAATACTTCTTCTTTAGAGAAAACTACTATAAGGTCTATATATTTTAGAGGTATTTTCTTAGCTTCCTTACTATATATTTAGGTGCCTACCTTATTTATACCTAGGTTATTATTAATATTATCTAACCTAACGCGTCTAACCTATAGTATACTATCTTCCTAATCCTCTAGCTCCTATAGTTTACTATCTCCGCTAGCTATAAACGTATATTTAGCCTATATAGCTACTCTATAATATACTTATATACTCTTTATAAGCTATATACTCTCTATAGTAAGGTAATAGTTCTAGTGGTTATATATAAGTAACACATTTAGGTCTATATTACACTACTATAACGCCCTTAATAATATATTATTAGCTCCTAAGTCTATAACTATAATATAAATTTACTATATCTTTATTACTCCCTAGTTATCTATAAATTTTATAACTATATTTAGCTAGCTAAGTAATTTAAGGGGCTTATTATTAGCTATAATAGTATCTTAGCCTAGTAGTTTTAATTAAACTATACTTATAATATAGTTATAAATAATATTTTTATTACTTCTTAAGTCTAGTATAGCTCTTATAGTAATATAATAGCCTAATAGCTATAAGTATATAGTTCTTATAAGAATACTATTCTTTATTAAGTTATAACTATCTTCCTATACCTTATATATTACCTAGGTTTTTTAGTTAGATCTAGTGGCTAGGGTTATATCTTATTATTACTCCCTTATATCCTCTTAATACCCTTCTCACTATTCTTATAACTAGGTTAGGCGCCTCTTACTATACCTTTCTATAGTGTGCCCTTATTATTAGTATATTATATAATTTAGGGCCTTATATTTAAATTAGTAATAGTCCCTACTATACTTCTAATATCCTAGTTCTAGCCCTTCTAGATATATATTAACCTTATACTCCTTATATAGTAGGCCTATAGTTCTAACGCTTAGGTCCTTTCTTAGTATAATATAATCTTTTTACCTATATATACTATTATAATTCTAGTAACCTAGTTTACTAAGATTATATAGTAACCCTATAGTCTTATCTTATCTTAATATCTAAGTATAATTACTACTAACTTTATAGTCTTATAGGGGTTAGTATAGTCCCTTACTTAGTTTATTCTTATTACTTTAGCCTCTTTAGTTTTCTTAAGTTTTTTATAAGTCTACTATATATTTATAACTTATTAGTTACTTTTATAAGCTTAGAGGCCTATTTAGTAAAATCTTCTTAGTAAATACTAGCTATAGCTAGTTAAGGAAGAAATTAATATATATATTAGTTAGTAGCTAGTTTATTATCTCTAATTCCTTATTTTTTTACTTCCTTAGGAATTACCTAAATAACTAGTTCTTTACTTATTATATATAATCTAAGTTTATAAACACTATAAGGCTATAAGTATATTTATTACTTATTTCTAATTATACCTATTCCTTAAATTAAGCCTATAATTATACCTTAATAAATTTACTATTTATATTATTTATTAGCTATTAAGTCTATTATTACTTTAATTTACCTTAAAGGCACTAGCTTATATAAATAACTTATTATTATATTATTATAAACTTATAAGGTCTTATTATAAATATTATATCTAAGTCTATTATAAATATCTAAAAATTAGTTATACTTTTAACCTTAAAGGTAAGATATTAGACGTTAATCTTACTTCCTTATTCCTTACTATAAACTCGCTTTAAAGGTACTTCCTCTTTATTATTAGAGAGTAGCTTATTAGGGAGCTTTATATCCTCACCTCTTTCTATCCTCTTAATTAAGCTCCTTCTCTTCTTAGCCTTCTACTTATAGTATATCTACTTTAATATTATTTTATTACTATAATTTAAAAGTAATATCCTTATAGCTTTATTAATTAGTATAAATTAATTATTACCTATATTAACTAAGGCTTATAAGATAATATTATAGTTTAGTAACTATTACCCTCCTTTAGTTTATTCTAATAAAGCTAAGGAGTTATTTATAGTAGTTTTACTATTAACTTATAAGAAAGTTATAGTAGCTTTTTATATATATATAGTTCTTAGAGGTATTCTAGATCTCTTTACTAGTTCCTTTACTTTTCTTATAATAATAATAAATAACTTATTAGATAGTAGCTAGTATAAAGGAAGTAATAAAGGAGATCTTAATAAATAGTTATATTATAATAATATAACTTTATTATTTACTAATAAGAATCCCCCTTACTTAGTCTATATAAGGACCTCGTGGCTTTATAGCTATGTCCTCCCCTATTATATATAGACCCCTACTATCTTATAATGCCGAGGTTCCTAGCTTCCTAGCCTCGTAGGCTTATAGCTGTATTCTCTCACTTATAACACGGCTATGCTATGATAGTATATTAAAGAACTTAAGAAAATTATTATACCTAATAACTTAATAATAAAAAATAATATTATATACTAATATAAGGAGATACTAGAAGTTATAATTATAACCTTAAATAACCTAGAGGTGTAGTTATAAAAATAAGAAAAGGTATACTAAGTAGTATAATTATATAGTATATTAGAAATTAAAGGAATATTTATAATTACTAATATATTAAAAGCTTTAAGTAAAAAACTAATATTAGTCTAGGTTAGATATATAAAAAGAGATATCCTTAATACTATAGTAATAAAGAAAAAATATAATTATAATTTTAAAGGCGTTATAGACACTTATAAAGAAAATATTAAATAAATAAAGTATACTAAAAAATAAAATAAGAATATATTTATAGTTTTAAAAGATAATAAATAAAAATCTAATAATATATTATTAAAAAAGAATAATAAAAATAGTTATAATTACTTATATAGATAAGAACTATATAAATAAATACCTAAGAAATATTAGATAATCTAAAAAGTGTGTTTTAGAGAATTAAACCTAGATATTAAGGTTATAGAGTCTAAAAAGAAGATAATTCTTAAAGCTTTAGAAAAACTAAAATAAAAAGATTTAAATATAAAACTCTAAAAATTAGGCTAGTGTTAAGGACTAGCCTTATAGTATCTATAGGTAAGTGTTATAATTATTATTAATTCTCTTAAGGAGAGAGAGAAGGGAGAGGAAAGGGGGTAAGCCCCTTTCCTCCTTATACTACGTTATAGACTAACTATTAGGCCATGCCTAGGCGCGGCCTTATAAGCCTATAGCTTTATACCTAATAGGTATAGGCTTTAGCCTAAATCCTTTATATACTCTCCCTCCCTAGGGTTACCTTAGGTATATAGTACGCGTTATACCCTTAAAGAAAAATCTTCTATATATTTATATCTTATATATATAGCTTTATAACCTATATTATATAAGATATAATATATATTACCTCTTTTATATATAGTCTATACCCTAATAGATAAGCCTTATTTTAGCTATTTAATGCCTTACTCTTCTT
The DNA here is from genome assembly GCA_037289395.1 of Beauveria scarabaeidicola. Taxonomy (NCBI): domain Eukaryota; kingdom Fungi; phylum Ascomycota; class Sordariomycetes; order Hypocreales; family Cordycipitaceae; genus Beauveria; species Beauveria scarabaeidicola. The sequence goes on from JAEIJG010000776.1 coordinate 5,360, forward strand.
ATTTACTATAGCTAATTATTAAGTATATATATATAATACACTTTACTTCTATATAATAACTATTACTAGGTGTTATTACTATAATTATACTTATACTTATAGTTATAATAAAGTAAATATACTCTAAGAGTATATTAGTATTAAGGCCCTCCCTTATAGCCTTCTTAAAAAAATTTTAATTCCTCCTTTTAGGCTAATTCTTTCTTCTTATATAATATTATTATAATTTCTTTATATATTTATTCTTCTTAAATTATTTTATATACCTATTCCCTAATAATTCCTTTAATCTCCTATTTTAGCCCTATAATATATTTACTATAGCTATACCTCCCCCCCTCTATTACTATAAGATAATAATAACACTAGTCCTAGTAGCTATAAGTAGCCTTACTACTCTATTAATAGTATCTTTATAATTAGTGACTTAGATAATAAGATATATAATACTAAGTATAAAGAAAATTTTCTTTATCTAATATATCTTAGATTAGCTATTAAAAATATTAAACTTAACTATATACTAACTATAAGTAAGTTATATATAAACTATTATAGATTAAAAAAGGTTTATATATATAATTCTATACTTTTTACTAATAATCTATACCTCTACTATATTATTAAAATAATAAAGAAGCTTATTAATAAGGGGAAGGCTATCTAAACTACTATATTAGGTATTTATTATAAGAAAAAGTATAAGTACCTTATTATAATAGATAAGTTTATATATATAATTAGGTAATATAACTATACTTTAAATACTATATAGGTAAATCCTTATATTACTTAAGATGCCTTTACTCCTACTCCTTCTAGAGATAGTACTATGCCTTTACTACCTTCTTCCTAGTTAGTAGTTACTCTTACGCCTAGCTAGGTCTATAGTGGCTAATTTAATCTTACTTCTCTAACTAATATATTAAGTATTAGTTTCTAAGCTATTTAAGTAAGTTATTACTCTTTATATATTTTAAATTCTACTTATACTTATTTAAGAAGACTAGTAGGCTTATACCTATACTATAAGTAATAATTAGCTAGAATTCTAGTAAACTATACTTACTACCCTTCTTACTACTATAGTATTTATAACCCCTTATTATTATATTATTATATATTATAAAGATAATTACTTTTTATAATTATCTTATTATTATAAATTATTATATTATTACTTTTATTACTACTATTAGTTATACTCTCCTTACTTATACTTACCTTATTATTATTTATACTCTTACTTATATTTACCTTATTAATATAAGTATTCTTATTTATACTTACCCTATTACTATAAATCCTCTTACTATTACTAAGAGCGTTCCCTCTTAGTAGAAGAGCTAATTATTCCTTAGTTATAGGAATTATAGCCTAATATCCCTTTATCACTAATATATTATCCCTCTAGTAAGTGTTTTTATTAAAAAGGAAGTTTATTTTTATCTTACTTAGTACTAATATATACCTACCTTAATTATACTTTATTTTTATTTTTTATTTTTTTCTTATTTACTATAATACTAGTATATATACTAATATACTAATATATTTTTATTTTTATTTTTATTTTTTATTTTTTTTCTAGCTATATAGGTATAGGCTATATATATTAAGGGGCTAGGCGTAGACCTAATAATACTATAAGTCTATAGTATTACCACTATAGTAGTAGTAGTTTTTAATTAATATAAAGTTTCCTTATAGTTATACCCTTATTATAATATTTTATATTACTTTTCTTATACTCTTACCCTAAATCACACTATATATAGCCTATTATTTATCTAGGTATTACCTTATTCTAATTTAAACTTATATAGTACCTTATTATCTACTAATATAGTTAATAGTTCTTATATTAGTGTTTAATAACCTATTTATTTTATAAATAGCTCCCTTATCTTTATATATCTATATTAGTTCTAAATATATAATATTTTCTCTATATAATATTTATAAGTTAGGTCTATACCTAGGTTATTATCTATAAGTATTAGTTCTAACACCTACTTATTATAGGCTTATAATAGTAGTAGGTCTTTTATAGCTCTCTCTACTAAGTCTATATAAAAGGTCTTATATAGGTTCCTAGGTATATCTAGTGTTACTATAAGGGGGGTTAAGATATTAATTACTATATATTTTCTATAGACCTAGTTAAGTTTCTTACTTAGTTAGGTGGTTATAATATTCTATAGTAATAGCTATATTTAGTTACTTACCTTATAACGCTTTATTAGCCTCTAGGCCTTATTAGTAGATTCTTTTTACTATTACTATATATAAGCTATTATAGATTAGGTTAATTTAATACCCTCTTAGATATATTCTAAGAAAGCTTTAGTGTAGCTTACTAGTAACTTAGGTAATATTATAGGACCTTATACTATTTAAATTAGCTCTTTATTATAACTATAAAAGAGGAAATTTAGGCTAAAACTAGTAATAAAGAAGTCTCTATTATTTAGTATTTATTATACTATTAGGAGCTATTATATATAGTTAAACTAGGAGTAGGATATAAGTATATAAAGGATAGCCTAGACTTCTTAGTTAGCTCTCTTTATATTACTATCTATTTATAGGTAGTATACTATAAAAAGAAGTTACTTAGTACTAGTTAGGTAGTAAAAAGTATACTAGAATTTACTTACTTAGTCTAAACTATAATTACTAATTATTTATATTAAGAATCTATAAAAACACTACTAGTATAAGAGGAAATATATAATATATTTATCTACTACTATTAATATTATTACTTCTAACTAAATAAACTTTAATAGCTAGTTAGTAATTACTATAAGGAAATATAGTTTATTACTACCCTAGGCTAGAAGTTCTATTATAAAGTTAACTAATATCTATTACTAGTATTAGTTTATTATAGGAATTAGCTAAAGTAAGCTTTATTAATATCTCCTAGACTTATAGGCTTTATAATAAGGATAATTTTAAATATATCTAGCTATATCTTAGGATATTCTAGACTAGTAGTAAGACCTTACTAATATTATAAATATTAAGTTCTTTCTTAGGTATACTATAGTTAGATTAGTATAAATGTATTTAACTAATATTATAGTAAAAGGCTCTTAGTTTAGGACCTAAAGTTAGCCCTAGAACTAAAGATAGTAGTAGGCTAAGATTATATAGTTAGTGACCTAGTCCTTTAAGTTTACCTTAGATAGAAAGGTATATACTCTATCCTAGACTACTATAATTTTTATATAATAACTTAGGTCTACCTCTAGGGCTACTTACTAGAGCGTGTTAAGGTTATCTTTAGTGAATAGTAATTAGGGGTCTATATAGTCTATTTAGTCCTCTATTATTATAATATTAATAGGCTTTAATATCTCTATTAGTAGGTAATCTAGGCTATCCTTATATATTTCCTAGCGGCTAAAGACATTTAGCTATTATATAAGTAGTCTAGGGTAGTAGTAGAGTTAGTAGTAAAATATAGATAAAAATTCTACCTAATAGGCCTAGTGTTCTAAGATAATATATAGCTAAGTAAAGTACTTAAGGTTCTTATAATTTATTAATATTATAAAAGGTTACTCTTAGCCCTAAAGTTCTACTTCTTATATATATAAGTAGTTAATTACTACTAAAAGCTCCTTATTATAGATTATATAGTTCTACTCTACTATTATTAGTTTATAAGAATAGTAGGCTACTAGTTATAATATACTATTATTATCTAGCTAAGATAAGTACCTACCTAGGCTAATTCCTAAATAGTCTATTTTTACTATAGTATCTTTAGTAGGGTCCTAGAGGGCTAAATAGGGTTTAGAAAGGAATAGAGATTTTAGCTATTTAAAGGCCTATTCTTCTATTTCCCCCTATATAAATAATATATATTTTTAAGTTAGCTATATTAGTAATTCTAAAATAAATATAAACTTTAGGAGGAATTTATAGTAGAAGTTTAAGAAACCTAGGAAGCTTTATATACCTTTTATACTCTATAGGGATTCTTATTTATAAATAATATATACCTTCTCTAGGTCTAATATAAGTAATACTCCTACCTTAATAATAAAGCTAAGGTATTTTACTATTTTAATAGAGAACTTATACTTTTTTAGGTTAAGGTATAGGTCTACCTTTTTAAACTTCTTTAGTATTACTATAACCTTCTATTTATAGTCTACCTTATTACCTAAGCTATAGATTAGGATATTATCTAAGTAAGCTATTATATAGTTATTAAGAGTCTTACCTAGTATATAATTTATATATTACTAGAATATAGTTAGTATACTTAAGAGTCTAAAAGGGTAAACTAGCTACTTAAAAAGTCTAAAGTAAGTTTAGAAGGCTATATACTTCTTATATCTTAGCTTTATTTATAGCTTATAAAAGGTAGACTATATATTAAGCTTTATAAACTACTTAGCTATTAATAAGGATTAAAAAGTCTTCTTAATTAAGGGTAATAAGTATTAGTTATTATTTAATATAGTATTAAGCTTATAGTAATTTATATAAAACTACTAGCTCTTATTTAGTTTTAGTATTAATAATACTAATACTATAGCTAAGGAGGAGCTTACCTAAATCTAGCCTTTATCTAATAAAGAAGTTAATTATTATTAAAGCTCTAGGAGTTAGTCTTATAGTATTTAGTAAAGTTATCTATATAGTAGTTATTCTATAGTCTTATCTAGCCCTTTCTTAATCTTTATCTTATAGTTAAAGTTATTATAGTTTAAAGGGAGTACTAATATATTTTCTTTAGTAAATAAACTCTTAAATTCTTAGTATAGATCTAAGAGTGTCTTTATAAGCTTTAGGGAATATTTAATAATTATATTAATCTTATAAATACTAGTAATAAGGACTAGTATCTTTTTTTAGTTTACCTTAAAGTCCTTCTTTAGCTACCTATAAAATTAACTACCTCTAAGTAAGACTAAGGCTAGGGCCTTATAGTATTAGTTTATTATATAGATCTTCTACCCTAGCCTCCTCTTTAGATAGAGGTAGTATTACTTTATATCTAATAGTAACCTATAATAAGCTAGTTATAGTAGACCTAGTATTATTAAGTATAAGAGAGCTAATATAATATATAAGAGGACTAAGAAGACCTAACTATCTATGTCTACCTATACCCTTACTATATAGGTTACCTAGAATTTTAGTAAGTCTCTTATAACTACCTTAATACTATATTTTAAGGGTAATAATATTTATTATAAGTATAGTAAGTCTATTATACTTTTACTTATAGCTCTATAGTATTTATACCCTAAGTTTACTAAGATATTTATAGGAGTATAGGTCTTTAGGATAGCTAGTATAAGAAATAGTTTTATATTTATCCTCCTAGTTATCTCCTCTAATACCTTTATTATTCCTAAGGTATTCTCCTACCTATCTTATATAGGTGTATTTACTAGTTATTAGCCTAGGGGGAGTCTTTTCCCTAGGCTTCCTTATTTTCTAAGTTAGTGCCCTTTATATCTTCCCTTATATAAGTACTAACCTAGTTTATCTTTAAGGTTAGAGGTTATATAAGGAGTAGTTAGTACTTATATACTTTATATCTATTTTACTTATATTAGATATAGGCTTTATTATCTTTTTAGCCCTAAAGGACTTCCTTACTAACTTATATTATATATTTCCTAGGTATACTAGCTAATATAGTAAATAATATACTAGTAGTAGAGGGTATTTATAAGCTATTTATACTAGTTATAGTTATATTACTATTTTTATTTATACTAATATAGTTATTATTCTATTAGGTGGTTAATTAGTAAGTTTCCTTAATCTAGTAAGATTCTAGATCTATAGATAGCTCCTATAGCTCTTAAATAGTAAACTTATAACTAGTTCTTAACACTTTCTAGCTAATTATTAGTCCCCTTATTATATTAGAGAGGATAGGCTATAGCTTTATAAGCTTAACCTTATTATTTTAGAAGAGGCCTCTAGTAAGGGCTAGTTCTTATTTAAATTAGATATAGAATTATAAGAAAGGTTCCCTCTCTCCTTATTTTAAGTAATTTAACTTTATTATTATAATTTTATATTAATAAGGGTCTCTAAATACTATCTTAAGATATATTAGGAAGTTATAAGGGTTAGATTTACCTTATTATCTACTAGCTTTAAAGTAAGCTATAACTTTTAGCTAGGTTATTATATTTAGGTTTACTTAGATATATATAAATTATACCTTTAAAGGGCTAATAAAGTCTATATTAATTTTAAGTTTATACTAGATTACTTATTTCTAGCTTATAAAGACTTTCTAATTACTATTAAATTTCTCTCCTTATAAAAGTAATTTTCTCTTAATTACTATTATTATAGTTCTACTTATTAGGGCCTAGATAGTAGTTCTAGTTATTATAGGGGCTACTAGGGCTATTAATTAGTTATTCTATAGGAGGAGTAGTTATTTAGATAGGGTTTATATCTCCTCTATTTATCTACTATTTTACTTTATAAGGATTATAAACTACTTTTATAGTCTTTTATAAGTTTCTTTAAAGTCCCTAAAAGGCTTATTAGTTATAATATTATTTATCTTAGAGTCTTCTATTATATTAGTAAAGAGAATTAATTATTAAGGACTAGCCTTATAGTATCTATAGATAAGTATTATAATTATTATTAATTCTCTTAAGGAGAAAGAGAAGGGAGAGGAAAGGGGGTAAGCCCTTTTCCTCCTTATACTATGTTATAGACTAACTATTAGGCCACGCCTAGGCGTAGCCTTATAAGCCTATAGCTTTATACCTAATAGGTATAGGCTTTAGCCTAAATCCTTTATAGCTAGAATCTATTAAATAATTCTTAGATAGACTAAATTAAGATAGACCTAGTAGTAGTAATACTACTAAACTAGATAAATTCTTTTATAACTATAAATAGTAGAAAATATAGATATTATTTATATATATTACTTAATAATTATATAGTAGTATATATTATTATTATTATTTATTTACACTAATTAGACTATATATCTATCTAGTCTTACTATTATTTATAAGTAAAGGAAAAACTAGAGCCCTTAGAGGAAAACCCTTACTTCTTTTTAACTACTTTAGTCCTATATTAGTTTCTAGTAAGGTCCTATAAGGCCCCTCTTCTTAATTAAATTTCTTAGGGGGGGGTATTAGCTAGGCTACTAGCTTAGGTCTAGGTTAGGCCCTTAGTTATAAGTTAATACTCCTAGCTTCGTCCTCTAATTTAGTCCTAAGAGCGCCTTAAGGGCGTAGGGGGGGCTTAATTTTACCCTTACTAGCTAATCTAGGTTTACCCTAGGGTTATACTAGCTACTATACTATTCTTATATATCCTCTTATAATTAATATAATAACTACTTATTAGTCTTTACCTAGCTAATCTATTATTATTACTAGCTAGCTAGTAGAGATAAAAGAGGCCTAATTCCTTAATTCCTAGCTTCTTTTCCTTCCTTTAATAACTATAATAATTATATATCTCCCTTCTTCTTACTTACACTTTTCCCCTACTATCCTTATATATTATCTAGCTATACTTATAGCCCCCCTTATTTATAGATTTAAGCTAACTATATATAAGAAGCTTTATATTACTACTAATACCCTTAAGTAAGTAAACTATTCCCCTTAACCTAGCCTAAGCTAGCCTTAACCTTTATCTTAACCTTAGTAAGATTTTTACTAACTAATTAATACCCCCCCCTTACCTCTTACTATAATAAGTAACTTCCTCCTCTTATTAGCCTTAGTTTAGTATTTAATTAGTATAGCCTTATTATTACCTTATTACTAAGATCTCTAGAGAAGATAAGGTCTTACCTTAGAGTAATCCTAAGCCTATATAAGGTAATCTTTAGGTTACCCCTTATAGCTATTATATTAGTTAGATAAAAAATTCTAATAAGTTAATTTATTTCTAGCTTACTTATATATATTATCCCTAGCTTAGCTTTAATCTATCCTTACTAACTATTTTAATTAGTACTAGCTTATATACTAAGTATATATAAATAAAGTAATATTACCTTTATATAAGTCCTTCTTAGTCCTAAGTTAATCTTAATAATTAATAATAATAGATACTACCTATAGTTAAGCTAAGTATAACTACTATCTAGGGTTAGCTATAAGACTACCTTATAGTTACCTTAAAGGTAGTCCTAGTTAACCTTACTTTTAAGTAGTTAATATTAGCTATATCTTAGGCTTACTATAATATTAGTAATATTACTACTAAGGAGGCCTAAGACTAGGCCTATACTATTAAAGGGGTTTACCCCTCTATTACTATTACTATTATACTTACTATACCCCCTACTACTACTACGCCCCCTACCCCTACTACTAACCCTATAGGCCCTAGTTAGCCCCTTATTATAGTTAACTAGGCCTTACTCTCTAATATCTTATTAGAGCTATACTATGTCTCCTACTAGTTAGGAGTTTTAGTAGACGCTACTATTTACACTAACCCCGCCCTAGCCCCTAGCCTAGCCCCCGCCACCCCTATAGACGTGCTTATTACGCCTATTAACCTTACCCTTACGCCTACTACGCCTATAGCCCTTATTATACCTACTATAGCCCCTAGTAATATCTAGGGGCTAGCTATTAACCTAGGCTTAGATAATAATAAAGGTCTTATAACCCTAAAGTAGCCCTATCTTATAGCTACTAAGGGCTTAAGTAAGCCCCTCCTCTTTAATCTTTTAGTAATAAGACTAATATTTAGCTTAATTAACCTTATTTTAGCCTTAATATAGCTTTTACCTTAGTTTATTTTATTAATAATAATTAGTTCTTTTATACTTAATCTTTCTTTATCTTAGCTTTTATTTAACTCTAATTATAAGTTAATATTTATATATATTAACTATCTTTTTTTATAAACCTACTTTATTATCTTTTTACTTTTAACTAGATTATTAAAAGTATAAAGGATATTATATTATTCTTATAATAATATTACTTTAAAGATATTATCTTTTCTTATTAGCTTATATTAAAGTAATATATAATAAATATCTTCTAGGCTACTTTAGTATTAATATACTCTTAACTTATAACTAAGGATATAATACTTATAAAAGAAGGTATTTAGTTTAATTTTACTTATTTTAAGTTATATTATAATAAAACTAATATAGTATAAAGAGTATAAGATTAGGGCTACTCTAGCCTTATATCTAAGCTATAGTAGCTTATATATTAAGAAGAGTATAAGGTATCTTACTCTTATTTAGTTCTTAGTTTCCTCTTATTCTTATTTTATCTACTACTTTTAGCTTACTTACTTATTAAATATATATTAGTTCCCCTCTAAGACCCCTTTACTTATTTTTAGTAAACCGCTATAAAGCCTTTATATTAATAAGGTAATTTATCTTTTATAGCTTCTTTATAGTAATATAAAGGAGATTACCTAGATAGTTATATAATAAAGCTAGGCTATAGCCTTATTAGCTTCTTATTAGTTTAGGGTCTTACTTTTCCTTATTAATAGATAAATATCTATTAAGAAGACCTAAAGTTCTATTTTAATATAATAAGTAAGGGTTACTTTAAAGGCTTCTCTAATAACTTATAAATACCTTATTTATAGTTTATAGAAAGGTCTTACTAGGCCTTCTATAGGCTTATTTCTTAGGTAATACTATATTATAGCTTTAAATAATATAATTAAATAAATACCTTAGAGGTAGATATCTTTTACCTCCTAGACCTAGGGGCCTTATAATTTTCTTATAGTTACTTATAAGGCCTAAAATACTAACTTTACTTTACCTAATACTACCTTAATCTACTTTCTTTATCTAAGCCTTATAAAGAGAATTATACTAAGTAGATATATACTTATAAATAACTTAACTATCTTATCTCTAAGTATAAGGGGGCCTAAGTCTAGTATATACTTATATTAGAAGTATATTAATTTAAATTTTAGTATTAAGAAGCTAAGGTAGTAGGTTTAAAACTACTCTTAATAGATTAACTAAGTAGTCTTAAGCCTATATTTTATCTTATTATAGTTTTTCCTTATATATAAGAGATTTATATTATCTATAAACCTAATAGTCTATAAGCTTAAGGCTACCTTAAGGGCTTTATAAAGTAAGCTTATAAATAAGATAAAGAGAATTAGAGATAGTAATAAGCCTTAAAGTATACTTTTTTATAATAGGTATTTCTCTATTAGGCTATTATTAATATAGAGCTAGGTTATTTTATTACTAAAGAAAGATTATATTAAATTTAAGATTTACTCTAGGTATCTAAGATATTAAAGCTCTTAGATAAGTAAATAGTAGTTTATATTATTAAATATACTAGTAATATCTAGCTATAGGAGTAATATAGCTTTACCTTAGGCCTAGGCTACTAGGACTAACTCTACTACTAGTAAGATTATTATTTCTATTAACCTCTTTCTCTTATTACCTATTTATCTCTTTAAGAAGAGCTAGTATATTTCTACTATAACTATAATATATATAGCTAAGATCTTCTTAAGTAGTTTCCTTATTATATTTAAGAGGGTTATTAGTTACTAGCCTCTTATTATTTAAAGCTCCTCTAGGGATTTTCTTAGTTTCTAAAGTATAACTATAATACTAGTATAGTATTAGGCTAGAAAATACCTAGACTTTAGGGATATATTAAATAATTTAGCTAGTGTTTAGTAGATAAGAGGGCTAAGGGCTTTTAGTAGGCTATATAAGACCCTATCTAGACCTAGTATATTCTAGGTAGAGTAGCTTTATAGGGTATCTTTTACTTCCTCTTCTATAATTTATATTAGGACCTTAGCTATATCTTATAGTAGGTAGACTACTAGGTGTTCCCCGCTTAGGTCTAGACTAAGGTTACTCTCTATAGGGGGGGAAAGAACTTTTTTATAAGGACCTTTACTTTTTCTTCTCTTATCTATACTAATAACCTCTAGCTTAGTTAAGCTAGCGCTAGGATTATATCTACTATATATCTTATTATATATCTCTTAGCCTACTAATATTACCTCTATAAAGCTAGGGTGTCCCTTAATAAGTCTAGGTAAGTTCTCTAGGCTACTTATTATACCTTAGCTAAGGCTTAGGCCTAGGCCTTCCTTACTATATTTATTATATTCTAGTTAACTTAGTTTCTAGATTTTAGGGCCTTTTATTAGGCTTATTTTATCTTTATTATTACTTCTCTTATTAACTTTAACTACTAAGCTAGTTATTAGTCCTAAGATAGTCTTATCTTAGGGATAGCCTTCTTAATAATATCTTTAAGTACTAAGGTAAGCTAGCTATATACTACTTTTACTTATAAAGAATTAAATATTAGTAACTTAGCTATAGCTAGGAGTTAGGCTATTACCTTTACTAATATAATACTCTTATTAATCTTATCTTATCTCTTTACTCTAGGGGTTACCTTTACTTAGAGTACTTAAAGTTCTAGTAGTTATAAGGAGTAGTTTAAGCTATATAGGTCTTAGTCTAGGGATATATATTAGGGTCTTAGTAATAAAGAGGCCTAAAGGAGGTCTAGAGTACTTATATAATAATTATATCTATATTATATTACTATTCCTAGTAGGGTAACTAAGGCGGTCCTAGTGTGGGTTAGGGCCTTAATTATCTTATTAGTAGATAGTAATTTCTTTTTATATAAATCCTAAGATAGGTAGTAGAGGTTAAAATCTCTTACTATAGCTCTTAAGACTCCTAGTATTAGTAATATATTACTTATAAGTTAGCCTAAGTCTATACTAAGCTCTAAGTAGAGGTTTATAAAGATAAGAGGACTCTTATAGAATTAAATATAGTATATATTATCTCTTATTATTCTTTCTTAGGTAGATCTATTAATTCTTTTATAGATATAAGTTACTATCCACCTACCCCCCTAGAGATACTAGTATAACGCTAATATAGGGGTAGGTAGGGGGCTACCTAATAATACTTCCTAAATTATTATAATATCTAAGCTATCCTCTTAGTAAAAGGCTAACTATATATTATTATTATCTTTATAAATATTCTAAGAAAAGATCTTTATTTATTTATCTAGGTAAGGCTAGCTTAGTTATAACTATATCTTAGCTTAGTTCTAAGGTTATAAGTAATAATAGGAGAAAAGGGAGGAGGTTCTTACTCCTAATTAGTAAGGTAAGGGCTAATAATAAGAAGTCTAGGGTCTAGCTCTTATCTAACCTAGGGGCTAGTATTACCCTCTAGAGGATTTTAGTTAGTAATACTAATATAGGTCTTATAGATCCCCCTTATAGGTTAGTAAAGTTAAAATTTAATATATTAGTTTATACTAAGAAAGGCCTCTAGGTAATTAATATAGCTAAGGAGGGGCCTAGTAGGCGCCCCCTTAGGCGCTATATATTCCTAGCTCTCTTTAAGGGTAATAATACCCTTAGAGACCTTAAGGCTCTCTCCCCCCTTAGGTAGTAAGATTTAAACTATATTAGTTAGAAGTAATATACCTCCTAGGCTTAGCCCTAGTATTACTTTATTATAAGGTAATCTTAAGACTATACTAGGTAATTACCTTTATAGTTTAAATATTATTTCTTCTTATTATTTATCTTAACTAAGTATAGCTTAGTCTCTAGATAAGACTAGTATATATAATAACTATAACGCTTTTTATTCTAATAAAACTTTCTTATATATCTATATTAGTAATATCTAAAGTATTATAAGGGCTAGATTATATCTAAGAAGGGTTTATATTAGAATACCTATAAGTTAAAAAAGACTTTTTATTTATATAAGTAATTTACTATTTCTATATTATAAGTTCTAATAATAAGTAAAGCCTTTATCTTAAACTTAAATTAGGGGTAGTATACCTTTATAATAATAATATTTATCTTATTAAAGATAAAGAGTATTATTATAAGGTTAGTTATATCTTATAAAACCTTACTAAGTAAAACCACTTTAATAACTATAGTATAGACTTATTAAGATAGAGTTACTTCTAGGCTAAATATAACTTTAATCTATAGCTTATTTTTTATATATTCCTTTACTTTTTAATAGAAGGTTAAGACTATATCTCCTAAGAGGAGATAGTATACTACTACTATAGTATTAGTATAAATTACTATTATAATTATAAGCAAGCATATGGAAGTAAGATTATAGGTAGAGATAGATTTAGATAGAAGAGAGTAATATAGAGAAGTAGTTAATAAAAGACTATATTATTAACCTTATTATTTTATCTTCTATCTAAGAAGAATTATAGTTATTTATAGAGAAAAAGAGATAAAAGTAATACTTAGAAAAAACTCTATTAAATCTAGAATCCTCCTCTTATATCCTACTATATATAAGATATCTACTAATATAGTTACTCCTTAAGTTTTAATATAGCCTTAATATAGTTTTAACTATTTTAGTAGCCCTAATAGCCCTATAAAGGCTATAATAGCCCCCTAGTAGGTTTAGTAGTCTTACTATAGTTTTAGCGCCCTTTAGCACCTTTAGTAGCTCTATAGAGGTCTCTAATAGCGCTACTAGACTTAGTAGCTTATATAAAGTCCCTATAGATAACTTACTTTTAATACTCTCTCTAGTTAGCTAAGGGACTAACCTATCTATTATAATTATAAGTAGGTATGTGGAAATAAGATTATAGGTAGAGATAGATTTAGATAGAAGAGAGTAATATAGAGAAGTAGTTAATAAAAGACTATATTATTAACCTTATTATTCTATCTTCTATC
>JAEIJG010000777.1:0-19093 GCA_037289395.1 Beauveria scarabaeidicola
GAGATTAAATAGTACCTCTTTTTTAATAAATTAGTATTATATAAATTAAAAAGAGAAGCCTAATACCTTCTCTCCTTATTATCTAATATAATTATAATATTATTATATAATACCTCTTAATAAATTAGTATCTTATAAACTAAGAAGATAAAGTATATATTAAGATAATAACCTATAACTATAAACACTAAGTAGATAAAGATAATATCTCCTAATAATAACCTTATTATCCTCTTAACTTATAATAAAAGTAATAATAGATAAACTATTAGAGACTTTTATCTTAAAAGGTAAAGCTAAAGCTAAGAGCCTTTAGTAATTAGTAACTAATATTATAGTATAGAATTCTAGTATATAATAAATAAAGCCTTATACCTTTTAAAGGTATTAGATACTTATAATAACCTAGTAATAAATATACTAGTAACTATATATAAATACTTCTAATTAACCTATTTAAACTAGCTAAAAGAAATCTTTAATAATATAAATAAAAAGATTTAAATAGTAATTAGAAATATATTATAAATAAAAAGAATTTATATTTATAAAAGATTAGGTATTAAGATTATAAATATTTTATTTAAAGTTATTAAATAAAAGAAACTTTCTTAATAAGATAAAAAAGATAATAATTATAAATAATATAATAAATTACTTATATAAAGATTAAACTAAATATCTTTAAAAATCCTTAAGATTATTAAGATTATCTTACTAATTTATAATAATTATAAAAAAAAATATTACTTTAAGACCTAAGATAGTATAAAAGACCTTAGAAAAATAAAATATTACTATTAGTAATAAAATATTAGAGAAATTAAGCCTTTTAAATATATTATACTTACTAAATAACTCTTAAGATAAAGAAGAAGATAATAATAAAAGTAAAGATAACCTTATTAAGGTTAACCCCTTTTATTAATAAACTAATAAAGGAGATTATTATTAATAGCTAATACTACTAGGATATAACCCTAGAAGAGAAGAATAACCTAAAGGTAGAGCTATATAAGGGAATAAATAAGATAAAGACTATATTATAATCCCCCCTCTTTCTTACTTCTAATAAGACCTCTTAAAAAAGGTTAATAAGGCTATTTAAAGCTTTATAAAAGCTAAGAAATATAATAATATAAGAGATAAGTTCTTTACTAACTTTATATAGACTTTTAAAGATAAATATATTTACCTTAGTATACTAAATAAAGCCTTTTATAAAGTATTCTTATTAATCCTAATAAAAACTATAAATATCTTCTATTTATAAATACTTATAAGAAATAACCTTAAATATAAAGAGATAAAATAAGTTATAAAGACTTATTTTAAGCTAGACTAAGTCTAAAGAGATAGATTTATTTAATAAAGTAATATTAGACTAAGAAAATTCCTTTATAATAACCTTATAATAATAATAGTTAAAAATATCTAGTTAATAATTAACTAAATTAAAGACTTATATTTTAAGATAAATTTAAATAAAGATAAGTAAGAAACTAATTAGGAGATATATTAGACTTTTCTTATTATAGTTAGAGGTATAGAAGCCTATAGAAGAGTAATTTTATTACTAGCCCTAATATTTAAGATACTTTATATAAAGTTATTATAAGCTATAATAATATAATAAGATAAGAAAGAATATAATAGTAAAGCCTTCTTTACTAACTACTAATTTTATAATAAAAATAACTTTAAACTAGGCTAAGAAAGAATAATTAAACCCTTTAAATACCTAAGATAAAAAGGGTATAACTAAATACCTTCTAACTAAAATAAGAAATATTAGATATATAAGAAACTAAGATACTTCTTAATATATTATATAAAAAAAAATAAGCTAATAAAAAAAAATACTAGATAACTAACTAAAGCTACTAAAATAAGCTAAAAGAAAAATATTATTAGATATTCTTTATAAATATAAAAGATAAAGAAAATAATAAAGACTATCTAATCTAATAATTCTAGGTAATAAAAGTTAATATCTTAGATAATAATAATAAAATAACTAAAGAAAAAGATAATAAAGAAGATAATAAAGGTAATAAAGTATATAAAGAAGTATTTTTCTTAATAATAGAGATAATACTAATAGTAAGCTTTATAATAACTACTAATAAACCTATAAAGCTAGAAGCTCTAATTATAATATTATAGGATATAGTAGTCTACTATAAGCTAACTAGTAAAGACCCTAGGAAGGCGCTTAAAGAGATAATTAAGGATATAATCTTATAATATATAAAGACCTTAGAGAATAATACCCTACCTTAGCTAATTATATAATACTTAAGTAAGATCTTTAGAGGTATCTTACCTAATATAAGGGCTATTAGATCTTTAATAATAAGCCTCTTATAAGCCTAGGTATTAATAAAATTAATACTAGAAATCTTAATTTTAAAGAAAATTACTCTTAGCTAGGTTAACTTTAGTAGTAGTAGTCTTAATACTATTAGGTTAATAAAGATCTAATTAATATTTAGTAAATTAGAATTTTATATTCTTAATAGATATACCCCCTTCTTCTTATTATATATAGATATAAATAGGTTATATATTAAATTTAATAACCTAGAGAACCTTTTAATCTAAGGTAATATTAAAGTAATTATAATTTAATATTAGGGATATTTATAGTAGTTATTATTAATAACTAAAATAATAGCTTTTTATTTATTAATAACCTAACTAAAGAGGCTATATTATTAATTTAGCTACCCCTTAGTAAAAAGACTAGAATATCTCCTAAGATAAGCTAGTAAAGAATTTAATAATAACACACTATAGTAACTAACTAAGGTCTACTAGTACTACTAGCTTAATACTAAAACACTAAGAAGATTTAGATTCTTAGTAAAAGGATATTATAAATTTAACTATAAGGTTATTATAAATATATTCTATATCTTAAATACCCCTATACTTTATATTATTATTATTATTATTATTATTTATTTATACTAATTAGACTATATATCTATTTAGTCTTACTATTAATTATAAGTAAAGGAAAAACTAAAGTCCTTAGAAGAAAACCCTTACTTCTTTCTAACTACTTTAGTCTTATATTAGCTTCTAATAAGGTCTTATAAGGCCCCTCTTCTTAATTAAGTTCCTTAGGGGGGGTTAACTAGGTTATTAGCTTAGGTCTAGGCTAGGCCCTTAGTTATAAGTTAGCGCTTATAGCTTTATTCTCTAATTTAGTCCTAAAGGCGTCTTAAGAGCGTAGGGGGGCTTAATTTTATCTTTTTAGCTAATCTAGTTTATCTAGGTTTAAGAAAATTAAGCGTTTTATTAAGGCTAGATCACCCCCTAGTAAATACCTCTTTATCTTTATAATAGCCTAGTTAGCACTTCTTATCCCCTATATACTTATAATAACTATATTTATATTTATTATTATTCTATAAATACTATATAAATATACTTAGTAACTTATATATTAGGTTTATCTTAAGGTTATATTAGCTACTATATTATCTTTATATACTCTTATTATAATTAATATAATAGTTACTTATTAGTCTTTACCTAGCTAATCTATTATTATTACTAGCTAGTTAGTAAAGATAAAGAAGGCCTAATTCCTTAATTCCTAGCTTCTTTTTCTTTTTTTAATAATTATATTAATTATATATCTACTTTCTTCTTACCTATACTCTTCTCTTACTACCCTTATATATTATCTAGCTATACTTATAATATCCCTTAACTATAGATTTAAGCTAATTTAGTATAAAAAGCTTTATACTACTACTATTACCCTTAAGTAAGTAAAAACTATTCCCCCTTATCTAGCCTAAGCTAGCCCTAATCCCTATCCTAACCTTAGTAAGAATTTTACTAATAAATCTATACCCCCCCTCTACTTCTTATTATAATAAGTAAAATCCTCCCCTTATTAGCTTTAATTTAGTATCTAATTAATATAACTTTATTATTATCTTACCTCTAAAATAACTAAAAGAGATAAGCTCTTACCTTAAAATAACCCTAAGCTTATATAAGGTAACCCTTAAGTTACTTTTTATAACTATTATATTAGTTAGATAAAAAACTCTAGTAAGTTAACTTATTTTTAGTTTACTTATATATATTATTCTTAAGTTAGTTTTAATTTATCTTTATTAACTATTTTAGCTAAAAGTAATTTATATATTAAGTATATATAAATAAAATAATATTACCCTTATATAAGTCCCTTTTTAGTCTTAAGTTAATTTTAATAATTTATAATAATAAATATTATTTATAATTAAGCTAAATATAATTATTATCTAAGGTTAGTTATAAGATTATTTTATAATTATCTTAAAAGTAGTCTTAGCTAATCTTACCTTTAAGTAATTAATATTAAAGATAACTTAGGCTTATTATAATATTAGTAATATTACTATTAAAGAGGCCTAGGATTAGGCGTAGACTATTAATAAGGTTTACCTTACTATTACTATTACTACTACACCTACTATACCTATCACCCCCGCCCTAGCCCTAGCCCCTACCCCTACCCTTACTACTAACCCTATAAGCCCTAGTTAGCCCTTAGCTATAGCTAATTAGGCCTTACTCTCTAATATCTTAATAGAGTTATATTATATTTCTTATAGGTTAGGAGTTTTAATAGCTACCACTATCCCTACCACCCCCGCCCTAGCCCTAGTTCTAGCCCCCGCCGCCCTTATTAATATGCCCGCTATACCCGTTATTACCCTAACTACCCTAATTATACCTACTATAGCCCCTAGTAATACCTAGGGGTCTACTAATCTAGGCTTAGATAATAATAAGGGTCTTATAACCCTAGATTAGTCCTAACTTATAATTACTAAGGGCCTAGGTAAGTATCTTTTTTTTATTTTTTTAATAATAAAACTAATATTTAGCCTAATTAGTTTTATTTTAGCCTTAATATAACTCTTATTTTAGTTTATTTTATTAATAATATTAAGTTCTTTTATATTTAATCTTTTTTTATCTTAGCCTTTATTTAGTTTTAATTATAAGTTAATATTTATATATATTAATTATTTTTTTTATAAACTTATTTTATTATCTTTTTATTTTTAATTAAATTATTAAGGATATAAAAGATATTATATTATTCTTATAATAATATTACTTTAAAGATATTATCTCTTTTTATAAACTTATATTAGAGTAATATATTATAAATATCTTTAAGATTACTTTAATATTAATATACTTTTAATTTATAACTAAAGATATAATATTTATAAAAAAAGGTATTAAGTTTAATTTTACTTATTTAAAGTTATATTATAATAAAGTTAATATAATATAAAAAATATAAAACTAGAGCTACTTTAGCTTTATATTTAAGTTATAATAACTTATATATTAAGAAGAGTATAAAATATCTTATTTTTCTTTAGTTTTTAGTCTTCTCTTATTTTTACTTTATTTACTATTTCTAGTTTATTTACTTATTAAGTATATATTAGTCTCTTTATAAGACCCCCTTATTTTTTTTTAGTAAACTACTATAAAGCCTTTATATTAATAAAGTAATTTACTTTTTATAGTTTTTTTATAATAATATAAAAGAGGTTACCTAGGTAGTTATATAGTAAAGCTAGGCTATAGCCTTATTAGCCTCTTATTAGCTTAGGGTCTTACTTTTTCTTATTAATAAATAAATATTTATTAAGAAGACTTAAAGTTCTATTTTAATATAATAAGTAAAGGTTATTTTAAAGGCTCCTCTAATAACTTATAAGTATTTTACTTATAGTTTATAAAGGGGCCTTACTAAGCCTTTTATAAGCTTACTTCTTAGGTAGTATTATATTATAACTTTAAATAATATAATTAAATATATACTCTAGAGGTAAATATCTCTTATCTCTTAGACCTAAGGGCCTTATAATTTCTTTATAGTTATTTATAAGGCCTAAAGCGCTAACTTTACTTTACCTAATACTACCTTAATCTATTTTTTTTATTTAAACCTTATAAAGAAGATTATATTAAATAAGTATATACTTATAAATAACTTAACTATCTTACCTTTAAGGGTAAAAAGACCTAAGTCTAGTATATATTTATATTAGAAGTATATTAACTTTAATTTTAATATTAAAAAGCTAAGGTAATAGGTTTAAGACTACTCCTAATAAATAGACTAAGTAGTCTTAAGCTTATATTTTATTTTATTATAATTCTTTTTTATATATAAGAGATTTATATTATTTATAATATATTAAGTCTAAAATAGTCCCTATAGTATATTATATAATAAGCACTATTAATAAAAGAATATATCTCTCTTAAAAAATAATAAAATAACTTTTTTACCTTTTTTATATCTTATTTCTAATATTAACCTTATAATCTAGACCTTATTTAGGTATTCTTTTAATTATTAATTATATATTACTTCTTATAGTAACTTTTTTATATTTAAATTAAATATAATTATATCTTTTTTTTATAATTTTTATATTTTTAATAATTTAATATTTTTAATTAGACTAACTTTAATTATTTTATATATATATATTAACCCTTAGAGAGATAATAACTTTTTATTATATTATAAACTATAAAAGCTTTTATATATAATACTTTATTATTATAAGTTTTCTAGTAGTTTTCTTCTTTTATTATAATAGAGGTTATAATAGGGAGATATCTTATTAAAGGTTAAGATACCCTTAATTAGAGACTAAGAGTACTAGTAAGTTATTATAATAAGATCTTAAGAAATTTAGTAAAGAAACTAAAAAAGCTTAATAAAATAAAAAGTCTAAAGATAATTTAACCTAAAAGCTTACTAGCTAAGAGGCTAAGTAGTTATAAATAAGCTTTATTTACTAAACTAAGATATAAATAAAAGAAATAATAAGCTAATAATCTATAGATATTTAATATCTAAATTATCTAGTAGTACTAGAATATTAGGTTAATAACTTATAAAAGTATCTAGCTAAGAAATAAGATATAAATTAAGAGTTTAAAACTAAAAAAGAAAATAAGATAATACTAACTAAAATAATAATATTAAGTAAAAGACTATAAGACTAATAACTATAAAAGACCTTATTACTAGTAGTAAATATAATTATATCTTAAGATTACTTTAGTTATTTTAAAAAAAAGCTATTCTCTAATCTAGTTTAAAGAGCTTAATAATAATATATCTTATACTTAAGTTATTAGTAAGCTTATATTATCTTATAATATTAAGATACTAGGCTAATAACCTATAAATATACCCTAGTCTAAGAACTAAGGAATAAGTTAAAAATAAAAAAACTAAAATAAAACTAAGGTATTACCTAATAAAGTATATAAGAAACTATTAATTAAGATATAAGTAATTATAAGAGGAGGATAGAAGATTCTCTTATCCTTAAAAGATAAAAAGGTTTTTATCTTTAACTTATAGCCTAAAGTAAGCTAAATAAAAGTTATTTAGTTATTAAAAGAGATATTATTTTTATCTTTATTTTAATTTATATTAGATCTTCTAATTATTTTTTAACTTATTTATAATAACTATATTTATATTATTTAATAATACTAAAGTACTAAACTTATATAAAGACTTAGTTTTTATTATTATATAAGATATCTTTAACTTATTAGATAACTTAATTAATAATATAAAAGAGATTAGTATAAAAGAAATAATAAGAGAAAGAGTAGATAAAGGTAAGAAGAAGTAGGCCTTAAAAAGTAAAAAGGTAAATAATACTAGCCTTAGTAGAGGATAAGCTAGTAAAGGATTAAGAAAGGACTTTACTAAGTATAATATTAACTTCTTAAACTTTATTAATAATAAAGATCTCCTTATAACCTTAATCTAGGTAAATCTTTAGCTATAAACTACCTTTAAGGAAATATTTAATAAAAATAATATTACTAATTTCTTAAAAATATTTAATAGCTAGTTTAATATTTAAAGTATCTTAATCTTCTTTAGGTATAAGGAGTTACTTAAGATAATAAAGATTTATATAATAAAAAAAGTTAAGTATCTTATCTTTTATTATAATTAAGCTAAAGTAAAATAAAAGTTAGTTAAATATTTTTTTAAGTATAATACTAAAAAAAGGTTTAATCCCTAGATTAAGTTAACTAGGTATAATAAAATACCCTAAATAAATAATTATTAAGTAATTAGTAAATAACTTATTAAGTATAAATATCTTTATAAATTAGTTAATAAAGACTTTCTTATAATAATTAAGTAATTTAAATACTTATAATTAGTTATATTATAAAAAGTCTATTTTAATATAAGTAAGTATTATAATATTAATATAATAAGTTTTAATAACTTACTTTATAAAAAGGTATATTAGAAGATCTTCTAGTTTATTAGAGATTATATCTAGTTTTAATAATATAAGAAGTATAAAAAGTTTATTAATTAGAAAGTCTAGGTAATAAAAAAAAGTAAAGTAATAAAAAAGGTAAAAGATATAAGATTAATATCTTAATAAGATATTCTTAAGCCTACTAGTAACCTAGAGATAGTTAAGGTTATTAAAAGGTTAAAGAGACTAATAATTATTACCTTAAATAAGAATAAGAAGTTAGAGAAGATAAAGAAGAGAGATTATAAAGAGCTTCTTAAGGCTATTAGGTAGAACTTAATAAAAATTAATATTATTATTAAAGATAAAGATTAGATTACTAAGTTAAGTAATAATAAAAAAGAGAAGTAAAAGCTTTATATTAATATTATAAGATTAGATATAAAGAGAAAGTATTAATATTACTTCTACCTTAAATATTATTTAAATAAATATAAATTTATAAATATAAATATTATTATTTAGTTTTATACTTATAATATAAGTACTTATACTTTATTTCTTAGAGGCCTTAGAGAATACTTTATTCTACCTTATTTACTTATTTAACTCTAAAGTAAGATAGTAATTTAGAAGTTTATAGTTCTTTAGGCTTTTAAAGTCTTTATATTAAAATTTAAAAGATAAGTTATATTACTAAGAAAAGCCTTAAACCCCTAAATAAATACTACTCCTAGTAAATAAGAGAATATTAATTATATCTAAAATAAGTTATTACTTAAGTAGAAAATACTATAGCTAGTAAAAGTATAATAAAGACCTAGAGCTAATATTATTTTTTTAGATAATAATATAAGACCTTTAGTTACTATTTTTATTAATATAGTAAAGTACTTATAAAAGTAATTATATATATCTAATAATATAATAAAAGGTAGAGACCTTAGTAATAGTTATAAAGGTATATTTATTAGAGACTTTTAATAAGAAGAAGTTCTTAGTAAAAAAAAAGAAAAAGTAAAAAGTAATTTAAAATATTAATTAGTTAATAAGATATTAAGAAAGAAAATAAGTATAATAGTTATTAAAGTTATATAATATAATCTTTTAATTAGAAGATTATTTTTATAAAGAATTCTAGATATAATAAAGTAAATTAAGAGAATAGAAGTAGTCTTTATAATACTAGCTAATATAAAGTAATCTTAAGTACTAATAGCTATTATATATTTTCTAAAGAAGTAAAAGGCCTTTAAATAAGTCTTTAAGAATATTCTAGTAATAATAAATATTAGTATAATTATAATTTAAAATAATAAAAGTTCTATAAATAAGAAAGAATATTCTATATTAATAAAGGTAAGAGAGTATTTAGTTATTAAAGAAAAAGAGAATAAGTAAGTTAAGGTAGAAATTATCTCTATAAGCCTTATACTCTTAAACTTTAGTAATACTTTTAATAACATTCTATAGTTAGTAATCTATAACTTAAGTATAAACTATATCTTTAATAAAAGGTGTATAATAGCTTTATAATAAGCTTTACTATTTATTTATATAAAAATTAATAATCCTAGCTAGGTACTAATTAAGACTCTAATTAACTCTAGTACTAAAGGGAATATAAAAAATTAAGTTATAATTATAAAGTATAAAGTTACTATTAAGCTAAACTAAGTAATATTAATATTTTATTTAAATAATAAAGTAATTATAATTAGATTAGTACTATTATAACTATATCTTAATAATAGCTTTAACTAGTAAAAAGTCTATATTATAAATATACTAGTCTTAATAAACTTTATCTTAAGAATATTATTTATTAGGTTAGCTTAAGTAATATTTAAATATCCCTTAGATTAAAAAGATATAAAGATATAAATATAGTTTAAAAAGATAAGAGTAATAACCCTAGTAATAAGACTAATAACCTAAGAGTCTACTAAAAAGTTTCTTAATTAAAACTATTTACTATAAATATAAACCCTAGCCCTTAACCCTAAGCTTACTTAATAAGAGAAGTTATTAAAAAAAAAGATTAAGAGTAAAGATATAGTTTTTAAGCTTAAAGAGGATAATAAAGAGGAGATTAAATAAAGTCTTTAATAATATATAAATAAAATAAAGGTTATAATAAATAAAAAAAGATTAAGTACTAATTTATAAGAATAACTTATAAATAAGCTAAAAGTCTTTACTTTATATAAAAAAAAAAGGTAAAGGTTAAGTTATTAGATATATCTAATAGTTTTATTTTAAAAAATAATCTATATTAATAAAAAAAAAAGTAAAAAGAGGTAGAAGAGAGAGTTAAGAAAGTAAAAGACTATATAAGTTTCTTAATAAAGAAGTTCTTAAAGATCTAAAAAAGCACTTATTTATATAAAAAATAGCTATATAATATTAAAGAATAGATTAAAGACCTTATAAAGTAAAAGAGAGATATATTCCTTATAATACTTTATAATTAAGGAATTATATTAATATAGACCTTTAAAGAGAGTAGTAGCTTAGACCTAAGTATCTTACCCCTTATAGAATTAAAAGTAGTTAATTATAAGCCTTAGTATAAGAAGTCTATTTTAATCTCTAAAGGTATCTTATTAAAATTTATTAAGATATTAAAAATAAGACTTAAACTAAGAGTCCTTAAAGAAAACTATAAGCCTTACTAGAATCTTACCTTCCTTATAATAAAGTTAGATAGAAGATTATAAGTAATTAATTTTACTACTAGAATTAATATTATATTAGTTTATAATACTAATATTTCTCTAATTTATAAAGAGATTATAGAAGATTTTATTATATATAAAGTCTTATTATTATTAGATTTCTTTTTAAGATATAATTAAATACTATTAGTACTTAAAAGCTAGGATTTAATAATATTCTCTAGCTTAATTAAGTTACTTAGAATATATACTCTTTTATAAAGTATAACTAATTTAGTTACCTAGTTTATATATATTATAATAAAAATATTATTATTATTATTATTTAAATACTCCTAGTAGTCCTATAGGACCTTTAGGTACCTTAATAATTTAATAGTATAGGAAAAACCGTAGTCTACTATATCTATCCTAGCGCCTTACCACACTTAACTTATACCTAACCTAGGTAAAAACCTATACTCTTCTTATACCTATAGTAGTTATTACTACTTCTAGTAGGTATTAATTATTAATATATTTTATTTTATTAGTATAGGTTCCTAGGCTACCCTTAATATATATACTACTCTTTAGTCTTCTAAGATACTCTATACTAACTAGATATATTATTTTTAGTTACCTATAGTATATATATAAAGTCCCTCCTAAGTCCTTAAGATATTATCTATATAGTTATATATAATTTTATATTATTATTATAATAGCTATTATAATATAGTGGTTAATATACGCCTAATAATATTTTTACTAAGCTAACCCTATGCTTACCCCTCTTTATGCCCTATTTAAACCTTGATAGTATTACTTGCTTTTAGTGTACTAGACTTTTAGGAAAAATAGAGAATTAAAAAGGGGTGCCTTCAGCTAGATTTAAACTAGCGATCTATATACTAACCTATATAGAACTCCCTAGTATAGAACCACTATACCACGGAGGCCTAATAAGAATATTAATAAAGCTTATACTAGAAATATATTATCTATACCTTAATAATATTATTATATAAAGATCTATAAATATATATAATAATAAAAAGGCCTTATTAGAGATTAAGTAATATATTACTAAATATATCTAAAACTTTAATAAAGTATTAGTTAATATTAAGCTTATTAATTATATAATCTCTAAAAAGAAGAGTTAGTAATATTAGAAGAGGTTAGTAATTATAAGGTTTATATATAAAATACTTAGTTAAAGTCTTATTATATATAAAGTCTTAAAGATTTAAAAGTAAAAAAAATATTATAACCTTAAAGATATTTATAATTTTCTAAGTATAATAGTAAGTTATAAACTAGTAATTAATAATTCTATAAATATTATAATATCTTTAATTAAGCTTTTAAAGAAAAATACTATTTTTATATAAAAAAAAAAGTAAGAAGAGATAATTAAGATAATAAAGAAAGTACTTATTATAACTCTAATCTTAGTTACCTTAAGTTATAAAAAAAATATAAGACTAATTATCTTTTAAGTAAATTCTTTACTAACTAGATAAAAAGTAGTTTTAATATAAGAGGTTAAGAGAAGGAGATAACTAATAAGGTTTAAAAGTAATATCTAAAGCTTAACTAAAGTAAAATATAATTAGATAAAATATAAGTATTATAGCTTATTATATATAATATATTAGTTATAAAGATATATTTATAATATATATTTTATCTTAAAAATAAATATATTAGTCTTAAAGTAATAAATTAATAAAAGTATTAATAATATAGTTAGAGTATTAATTATAAAGTAATTAAGTTATATTAGGCTCTTTAACTTTATAATAATATATATATTAAAAGAGAAGAATTTAATTATAGATATATTATTATATAAGCTACCTAAGCTATCTAATATACTAGAAGTTAAATATAAAGGGGATTTAAAAGAATTTATTAACTTAATATTAAACTAAGTATATTATAATACCTTACTCTTTAAGAAGAGATATAATAATAAGAGCTATATAATAATAAAATTCTTTATTACTTTTTAATACTTTAATAGATTAGATAGAGAAGCTAGGAGATATTTTAGAGTAAATATAAATAAGTATATTCTTTATAATAAGTATTTATACTAGAGGATTAGTAAAAGACTAGATTTATTATTATTAGTAAATAATCTTAATATTAAGAAAATACTTATTAAAGAAGTTTATAAGTTATTTAGATATAAAAGATTTAAGATCTCTAATAAGTAACTAAAAGACTAATATTTCTAGCTAAATATAAATAAAGATATATAAGCTATAGTCTAAGTTTATAAAATATATTAAAAATAAACTATTATATAAAAAAAAAAAAGTATTTTATATATAAATCTTATAAGGCTAATAAAAAAAATATACTTTAATTTATAATATATAGCTAATAATTAAGAATATAAATTCCTTATAAAGGCTAGGTATAATCTTATAAGCTAGGTTAAGGCTATAGCTATTAAGAGATATAACTTTACTACTATATTAAGATTTATTAGAAGGTTAATTAGTAGATATAAAGTTTTTATAAAAGCTATTATTAATAAAGGTCTAGAGTTTAAAAGGGAGTTTCTAAAAATACTAAGAGATTAAGGCTATAAGTATATAATTATCTTAAAGTATAATCCCTAAGTAAATAGAATTATAAAAGTAAGGTATTATAATATTATTTTAGTTATTACTAAGATAATTAGGCCTAATATAATAGCTTAATAATACTTATTTAATATTATTTTATTTATTAATTAAACTTCTTTAAAGACTTCTTATAAATACTCTTTATACTAGTTCTTTTTTAATAAGTATCTAATATTATTAATTAAAATAGTAGTCTTAACCTAAAGGCTTATAGACTAAGATAATATATATAACTAGTCTTTTTTATTTATTATAAAGGTTAGAGTTCTATTAAAGTATTAAGATAATATTAAGTTTATAAAAAAGAAAGTTTTAGTATTTTAGAAAAGGCTAATAAAAAAGACTAATAAATAAAATAAGTTTTAAATATAAAAAGACCTTATAAGCCCTAGAGTATTAGTTTTAGCTTATAATAATATTAAGAATAATAATCTTTCTTATAAAATAAAGGTTAAAATATAATAATAAGGCTTTTATAAAATAAATAAAAAAGATAAGAAAATAAAAGCCTATTATCTTGCTACCTTAGATAAGATTAAATTACCTAGTATATATATTACTAATTAGTTAAAAGAGTTTTAAAAAGATAAGAAAGGTTAGTAATATTATAAAGATAAAAATAAAGAGAATAAAGAGTTAAATAAGAAGGGAGAGTCTAATAGTAAAGAAGAAAGAAGTATTTTTATATTAGAAGAGAAAGAAAATAAAAAAGATAATTAGAAGCTAGTAAAATACTAGTAACTATAATAAAAACCCTTAAAACCTAGTTTTAAGGAAAAAGGGTTAGTTATTAAGGTATTTATAATATAAAAAGAAAATATAGATTAGTATAAAACTACTATTTAAATTATAACTTTCTAGCTATTATTAGAAACTTATAAGGAGGATAGTAATAAGACTAGAAAGATAACTAAAAGTAT
Source organism: Beauveria scarabaeidicola (assembly GCA_037289395.1). Lineage (NCBI taxonomy): Eukaryota > Fungi > Ascomycota > Sordariomycetes > Hypocreales > Cordycipitaceae > Beauveria > Beauveria scarabaeidicola. The sequence goes on from JAEIJG010000777.1 coordinate 14,520, forward strand.
TAATTACTATCTAGCTTAGGTGTTCTTTAGAGCCTTAGGAGTTTATATAAGAGCTTTACTAGGCTTATTAAGAGGAAGAGCTATTTACCTCTAGATAATTTCTTCTTTCTTTTCTTTATTAGACTCTAATAAGAGCTAGTAGTAAATATAAAGTATAAACGCTTAATTAAGTTAAGTAAGATAAAGAGTATAAATAGAATTAGATAAAGCTTTATTATTATAAAGAAAATACTCTTTATCTAGTATAATAATAAAAAGTATTTAATAATATAAGAAGATATAACTACTACTTATAGTTATTACCTATAGTCTATTAGATATAATTATTATAAGTATTATTAAGTATATTATTAAGAGAAATATAATCTTAGAAGAGATATATAATATAGTAGTTAGAGTAGGTGATATTAGATATAAAGGTTAAAGTATAATAAGAATAAAAATAAAGATTATATTATTTATATATTTAAATTAAAAAGACTTTAATTTTATTTATATAACCTAATATAATACTAAGAATAAGACTAAGAATTATACTAACTTTTACTAAGATATAAATACTTTATATTTTAAATAAATAAATATATTTTTAATTATAACTTATAAAATAGTATTAGGGGAATTAAAATCTAGCTAAAATTATAATATAAGTTTTAGATTTTTTATTATTATTAGATTAAAGGTAACTTTAAAGTAAAGAAAAAGCTTATAAGTATTATAACCTTTACTATTAAGAAAGAAAATAATAAGAGTATTTATAACTTAGATTATTAATTAGATAAGAGAAAAGATAAAAGTAAAGGTTATTTACTTATAAAATCTATTTTTTACTAACTTCTAGGTATAAAGACTTATTAGTATATATTAGGGAGTAATATTTCTTAAAAAAAAAAGTAAATAGTTCTTCTAAGAAAAATAAGAGGATATTTAGAAGATCTTACTTTATTATTATAATAAAAGAAAATATAAAAGTATACTATACTTAAAGCTTAAGATAAAATAATAATAGATAAAGCTAGGAGGGTAAAAGAAAAGGTAAGTAGTAATAAGGCACTAGCTAGGATAATAAAAAAAAAAAGAAGAAGTAGAAGAGAGAAGGGAGGCTTTTATTAATAAGAGAGTAATTAAGCTTCTAAAAAAGAAATTATATATTATAAAAAAATAATAGCTTATTTATAATAATATATTATTAACTAATATAACTAGTATAGTTATTATAGATTAGTAATTTTAGTAGGTAGTTATTTATTATTAATTTAGTAATTATAATACTTATATTAATATATAATTCTTTCTTACTTTATATTATTCTTCTCTTTTCCTTTTTTTATCTTAATTATCTTCTTTAAGGTCTTAATTATAATTATCTTTACTAGTTAAGGCTAGAAAAAGGAAAGCTTTTATATACTATTAAGTTCCTTTTTATTTTATTATTATTATACCCTTAAAAATATATAAGTATTAACCTAGTTTCTTATTATTTTAATTTTATTATTCTCTTATTTTATTATTTTTTATATCTTTATTATTATTATTTTTTATATATTATTTAAAAAGGTATTTTATTAAAAGGGTATTTAAAGAAAGTTTATTAAAAATAAATTAAGTTATTATAGTCTTTATAAAAAAGAGAAGAGAAGATCTAAGTTATTATTTCTTAGAGAAAGGGTAATATATTAAAGCTTCTATCTCTAAATATTATATATATATATTACTTATTTTCTACCTATAAGATAACTAGTTAGAGTTTAGGCTAGTTTTAAATAAAAAGATAAATTAAGAGGTCTTTAAATAGAAGATTTAAGAAAGATTTAAGCTTTTTAAAAGTTTTCTTAATATTTTACTAACTAACTAGTTATAATATATCTTTAGATATTTTTAACTTTATAATACTCTAATAAATAAGAAGTAAGTAAAAAATACTAGACTACTAAGTACTTTAAAGATTATTATTTAAGGGCTTAGTAATATAACTATTATTATTAATAATAAATTTATTATTTAAGGTTTCTCTTATTTAAGGATTTATAAGATAGATAAAGTATATAATAATATTAAGCCTAGGTAAGAATTTATATAATATAAAGTCTTATTTTCTTATTTTATAAATAAAAATATAATAAAGATAAAAGAAATACTTAAATATTAATTCTAGGTATTCTTAGTTAATTTCTTTACTTTAGTAAGTCTTTATAATAAAAAATATAAAATAGTTATAATATTTAATAAGAAGGCTACTATTCTCTAGTTTCTTAATATATTTCTAGGAGACTATCTAATAAAGGTAAAAGCTACTATACTTATCTTTAAGTAATAACTTAATAATATATATTTTTTATATTCTTTTATATTAGTATACTCTCTTATTTTAGAGTAATAAGATAATTAGTCTTATAACTACCTAGCTATCTTTAATACTATATTACTACTATAATACTACTTTAGTATTTCTCTATACTAGCTACTTAAAGAAGATTTTAGTAGGAAAATAAGAGGTAATATAAAGGTATTTTTTATTAATAGTTAATAAGCTTTATTCTTAATAATAAAAGCCTTTTTAGATCTTCTTTAGCTAGACTAAAGGTTTTTTTATAGCTTAAAAGCTATCTATAGTAACCTCTAGAAAGAGATTATATATAATATATTAGTAAATAAACTTAAGATATAATAAGCTTATTTTAAATTAAAACTTCTAAAGCTTAATATTTATATTATTATTAGTCTAAACTTAGTTAAGTATTTATTATAAATAATACTTAATAATCTAGTTTCTTATAAGTTTAATTAGCTTATATTAAAAAATTAATATTTTCTCTTTTTAGCTAATAAACCTTATAATTAATTTAATATCTTAATTAATATTTTAAAAGATAGACCTTTAGAGGACTTTATATTTATATATCTTTTAAAGGTAAATATAATATTAACTTAAAATTAAATAGTAAAGGGTAAAGTTAAATTTATTTATAAAACTACTCTTTAGTAATCTTAAGAGAAGCTAAAGAAGCTAGAAGATATTTTTAAAAAATAAGAAGAGCTTTAAAATAATTAATAAAAGCTATAAAAAGGTTAAAAAAGACCTAATAAAGATAATAATTTCTTTTAAAAAGATACTCTTAAGTAAGATAAAGAAGAGAAGATACTTACTTTTTAAAGGCTTTACTTATAAACTCTTATTACTCTTAATATAAGAGTCTTTAAACTTAGAAGCTCTCCTTAAGGTAAGCCTAAGAATATTACTCTTTAGTTAAAGCTTATATCTAATTAGGATTATAAGCTTTCTCTTTATAAGACCCTTAAGAAATACCTTAGTTTTATTATATTAAACCTTTTATAACTAGTTAGTAAAGCCCTTACTAAAGTTTTAATAACTCTACTACCTATTATAAGACCTCTTAGTCTAAAGCTTAAAAGAGTTTTAAGTATTAAGTTTCTTATATAAAGATAACTTATTTTTATATAATAATCCCTTTTAGTAGCTAGATTATTTTATATTTAAAGTTTAAGATATTTTATAGCTTTTTAGTAAAAGATTAATTAATAAAGTAATATATTAAGATAAATAAAAAAGAAATAACTAAAGCTAAGGTAAAAATATCTTTAGAACTTATTATTATTATTAAGTAAGTTATTAATAGTTCTAATAATATTATTAAAAAAGATTAATAAAGTCTAGGTCTAAAAAAAGTATATAAGAATATTAAAGAGTAGATTAAGAGAAATAAAAATAATATCTTATTAGATAATATATTTATTAATAAGCCTAAAGATATTTCTCCTTAAAGCTTATATACTTTATTAATCTATTACCTAGTCTTTATTAAATCCTTAAAAGATAAAAAGACTATTATTCTTAATAAAGCTTATATAACTATAAGTAAAAATAATAGTACTAAAGTAAGTATTTTATAACTAATAATTAGTATAATCTTAGATATTACTCCTCTTTTTACTACCTATTCTAAGACTCTTATTAATATAATTATTACTTTTATCTTAAATAGGTTAATTAAAACTAATACCTAATAAAGAGTTTATAATATTATTAAAAAATATTATATAATAAGCTTATAACTTATTATTAGTATATAAGAATAAGTTAATATTTATATTAGGATTAAAGAAGAAAATATTAAGATAGTAAAGGAGATTATTTACAAAAAAGCTATAAGAAGAGTAATAAGATTAAAGAAGGTTATTAAGGAAGAGAAGATAAAAGCGGCTAAGAAAGAAGTAAAAAAGGCTACCTAGGAGGAGAAAAAGAATAATAATACTAAGCCTAAGAAAGAATAAGTCTAGAGTAATAATATATTTTTTAATATTTATAATAAAAAAGAATCTAAAAGATTATTTTCTTTTATTTTAAAATTAAAGGCTAGTTATTTTATTCTAATACTTATTATATTTTATCTATATTATCTAAGTCTTATTATATAGGTTTAGGTTCTTCTTCTTATTATAGCCTCTTTTTTTTTCTTTTTTTTCTTTTTTCTTTTTCCTTATCCTAATTATATTATTATTATATAACTATCTATTTTTTATTACTATATAAGGAGGGTTATATTAGGTCTAAA
>JAEIJG010000778.1:0-19063 GCA_037289395.1 Beauveria scarabaeidicola
GGCGGAGGTGATGTGGTGGTGGTGTCTTGGTGGTGATGGAGGTGTGATGAAAAAAAAAAAACGCGCACTAGTTAGTTAGTCCTGAGAAAAGTAAACTAATAAATTTTTGCCATTGTCAAGATGTTGAATAGCATTTATTACCAGCGGGTATGGAACTCGAGTCATCTTTTTTGCGGTTTTATAGTTTCGGATGTCGCTGAATTACTCGCAAAGCACACACTTCGTGGTGAGAATGCGGGTAACGCAGTGCACAGAGCCATGGGCATACCTGGCGTCAGCGCAGAGACCACGGGCGGCGTCGGTAAGGCATAGGCTATATAGCATATCGTCGGCCATGTGGTGAGGGAGCCATCGCAATCACAAGCCAGGGCTGGCTGGTTGGCACAATGGCAGTTGACAGTTGTTGCCACTCCGTCGCGTCGATCGGGGGTGTACGGATACCTATGGTGGTTTCGCGGGCTACCAGATTCAGGCAGGAAGCCGAGCGGCAACGGTTTCTTGACAGGACCAGTGAATCAGTTCCACACACCTGTTGGCAGGTCGGTAGACGGGTATTTAGAGCCTGGCACAGTTGCCTGGCAGGAGAAAAAAAAAGTCCTCACACAGCACACGAGCAGAGGCAAAAATAGCCTGCCGAGAGACTCAGGCGGGACAGGGATTGCGGTGTTCCGCGCGGGGGCTGGGAGTGGCTTCAAGCTCGCGATTGGGGCGGGCAATGCCATGCAACCGTCCATTGCGGTAACTAGCTTGGTAGATGGCAGCTTGCGAGACGGCCAAGCCTCCTCGGCGAGTACCTCCGTTACATGTGCAGACATATGAGCTAAACGAAGAGCGGTTGGTGGTTGGTGGCATGGGCCGACGCATTGATGATGGGCGTGTTTGTGGATGGTGACTTGTGAGTCTGGGGAAATAAGCCTGTATTGATTTGTTATGAGGGGCACGGAGTAGTGTGGGGAGAAAAGGGTACCTGCGACACGGGCGTGTACTCGGCGCAAACAGCAAGTACCCAATGAAAAAATAGGAATGCCAATCCTTTTAAACAACTTCATATTTGCCAGTACATTGAAAACCTGCTCGCTCAGGTGCTTCAAGCAGGTGATGGTCCATGGTCATCCTACGAAGTAGTTTTCTACTCCGGCTCAACAACCAGCATTTCATTGGCGTCTTTCGGACTCATTACGTCCAATAATACCTAACAAGTTGATAATGTTTTTGAACTGAATTACTTGCCTGACAAATAGCGCTACAACATTGCTGCCCGCTGGTGTCTCGCCGCGGAGCCACAGGGCCTGGTCTGCTGACGCGACCTTGCACAAGCTGAGATGTGATGTGCGTGCCTCACAGCTTCAGGGCGGGGTTACGGATTACAGGCGGTTCACAAGCAGCCTACGGAGTACAGAGGCGTACAGGGTCGTGTAGCGGTGTATCTTCAGCGGCGTACAGGCGGGGTGTAGCGGATCATGGCGGGTTACAGGCTTACAAGTTACAGCACACTCGGTCCTCCGCAGACCGCCACTGAATCACTGTGACCAACTGCCTGCCCTGCCAATCTGCTTACCAAGGTACGTACCACAGCCGGCTCACCATGACCAGCTTGTCACTGCCAGCTCATCATGTTAAGTCACTCATCACTCCCATCACTCCCACCGCTGCCATTTTCCTCTGGCTCCAGCTGCCAACATGTATCCCACGATCAAGTCACGCACCCGGCGTAAACCCTCAACAGGCAGCGATCGGGCGTCATCCAATCCCATCCGCTGTTCGTGGCTGCTGGAGGTGTACTCCGTACCACAGGTGAATACATAGCTGCGTACCTATCAGTAGGTAGTTACCTAGGTACCTGTACTTCCCCCCCCGAACGTTGCTGTGGTCTGCTGTGGTCCACCCGGGCCTCCGTCCTGCCTACCTACTTGCCTCCTGCCCCCTTGCCTTCCAGGCCAACTCAGCTCTGGCCTCGCGGACAACCGCCGAAGGGCGATGCCACCACACTGGGTCGGAGCCAGGCGTGTCGCCGGACCCTTGGTTATTTTGGACAAGGCCTCGGAGCAGAGACACAGACATATGTAAGGGATCAAACCTTGCGGCAAACATTATTTACCAGTACTGGTACGGCCGGGATAATACAATCGCGGCTTACCAGAAATCCCGTTGTGCCAAACGCTGACAACATCAATGAGAGATGATATTACGCTTAAATCTGCAAGTCTGACGCTCACTGTGTACCAGTAGCCTGTACGGAGTAGGTAACTCGACAAACCACAACAGCTTCCAGCCCGCCAAATAAGCAAAGCGCGGGCTGGTCTCGGTCTTCAAATAGGTACGGAGTCGCTTACTCCCACACCCACTCCGGCGGCATCACTCACACGCCACATCACACACACACCCCCGCGCTGGATCTCACCGTCTCTAGTCCCTCACCTACGGATAACTCACAACCTCTGCTAAACGAGCAGGGGTATCGGATACGGGTCCGGCGCCACCACCACAGACTCAGATCTGGTTGTCCGCCTTACCAGTATAATATCCCAACGTCGTCCGCATCCTTGCCCTGTCTCTTGCTCACTTCTCCAAACATCATCTACACGACGATTATTTTTTACCTTTACCGGTTTATCACCATATACAAACAACAATACAAACGACATATATCCATCGCTTCTTATAATCACCACCCTACTTACCGCGGCCATGTTAGCTCTACCACTTTCGCCGCGCCAGTGCGGCAGCCTTTTCGAACTGCCACACAAAAAATGGAGACGCCGCCGAATCACTAGTGATCTCATGCAGCAGGAAGAGCGCGATAGGGCCGCACGCGAGGCCGACATTGAATCGAGGGCCCGCGCCTGCAACTACCTCTCCACCTTCCTTCAAAGCTCGCCTTGGACCGACCAACTTGACCAGATCACCATCGTGTTGGACTCTGTTCCCTCCATGAAAGAACTGGAATCCTATGGCGAACTGGACGAAAACGAGGGCACTCGCAATTGTCGACGCCTCTTCAAGGCTGTTGTCGTCTGGGACGAAGTCGGCCATCTGCTCTGGCGCACGCTCAAGGATGCCGCCCCACAGAAACAGCAACAGCACCCTTTACCTGCCGCTCTACCTCTTGCCATCGGGCACTACTCTACCTACTCTACCGACAGTATCGATGCTTGGTGGAACGCGCCTCACGACCGCTCTTTTCGCCGCGGTTCCCAAGAGACTTCACACTCCAGCCTCGCCTCGCGCAGCTCTACCGCCACCAACCCCTTCTCACTCACGCGCGACTACACCACCTTTACTTCGCTCAGCAGCTCGCCATGCGAAAATAGCTTCATGGCTGCTGCTGAGCAGACCCGCAGCCGCAGCGACTCTCTCTCCGCCATGATCCCTCGTGTCATCTCCCACAGCTGTGTCTCTGCTGTCAAGAAGACGTTAAGCGTCTTCTCGGAGAAGCAGACTGCGTAATTCGCAGTATTGCAAAACCTACATACCACCTCACGACTTTACGATTCATCATCACTACCATCACACTTCTCTTTGTTTTCTTTGAGCCATACCTCTTTTTTGCTTTTCGCCTACATCATCTGTCGGTTGCTGGGATTTATGCGAGGCGCTCATTGGCATGGTATCATAGCGAAGCGTGTTTCATTGTTTTCAGGAAGCTTGAAGTGCTCAAGCAGTTGTTGGATTCGATTTATACCCTGCAAGACAGGAAGACATTGGGACAGGCGTATGCACATCATTTACGACGGCTCATAGTATACATAATCAAGCCCGGAATCACATGATTTCTTTCTCATCCTCCAATCTCGTCTCCCTAATAAGTGTCACCTTGACTATCAAACACGACCAAACAATATTTCTCATCATTGGATAACACCTGTGCCACTTCGTGATTCAATAGATGCTGTGTGGCTCTTAGAAACGAATATGCGTTAGCAACTACAGCGGCAGCACACTGATCGGCTAATTGTCGGTCGCTTCGCGTAATTGGCCCGTGCACTGGTGCTCCTGTGCGACCAATTGTTGTGCTGTTGTGCTTGCTGGTGGGGCAGCACCTAATCTACTACAAGCTCCCCAGGCGCGAAAGGCTCACTTCGCCTTCTACTTTAAATTCATTGTCCCTTCGCTTCTTCCCTAACCTTTCGCGTCGTGATTCTCTTCTAGCAGTCAAGAAGACTTTCGTCGCAGTCGCATACACTCCTTCTTTGCACTGCTGAATTTTATCATCCCTGACTGAACTGTGCAAGCATTCACTTTTGTTTGTTTCTAGCAAACACTTCCGTCCTCGCCAGGTGATGCACAGCTTCGTCGAGTTCACCATCTAGGCACGACGACATGGCGGCCGCCGCTGTTGATGTTGGCTACCTCGCCGGTCATCTGGGAATCGATCAACCTGTTCTCACAACCTTGACAACCGAGCCGACCGTCGACCTTGTCGCGATTCTGCTGCAGGCTGTGACAAACAAGGCACACGAATTCGATATTCTCTACGCCGACAAGCTGCAGCTCGACATTGAGCTGGAAAATGCGGTTCGCAGCGCCGAGTCCAGGTCGCAAGCATCCAAGTCCACCGCCGAACAGGCTCTAAAGGATGTGCAAGAAGCCAGAAAGAAGGTACAAGAACAAGGTAAGCCTAAAGACGAAAGCATCACCCTTTGTAGCTATCACTGGCTAATTGCAGCTTCTGCTCGGTAGAGACAAAGAGACAAGCTGTCGAGAATGAGCTGCAAGTCTTGAAATCAAAGAGCTCCGACCATGACGCGGATGTCAAGGCATTGAACGACAAGATTGAAACTCTTCAGTCGTCAAACCGTGCTAATTTGGCAATCATCGAAGCCAACAATAAGCGAGATACGACGGTCACGGAAGAGTTAACGAAACAGCACCAACGCAACGTCGAACTCTCGCGGGAAGTTACTTCGCTTCAACAATCGGAGCAAAATGCCAAAGGCCAGCTCAGCAGTGCCAAGTACCGCGAAGAATCGATCCAACAGCGACTTAATCATGCGAACCAGACTATCGAATGGCTAGAGACCGAGCTCAAGACCAAGAGCGAAGAGGCACTCAAGTTTCGCAAGGAAAAGGGTGCCCGCATCGCTGAGCTCCAACGCCAAAATGAAGATGCCATGTCTCAGGTTGATTCCCTCAAACGGACCGAGAAGCAGCTCCGGGATCGCCTCTCGACCTTGCAAACAAAGGTCGACGACACATTGGTAAGGATTCAAAAGCAAGAAGAATCCTTTGCGGCGACTGTCGATAGCTACAAGTCCGAGCTCGAGGATCAACGCCGCTTAGTCGGCATGTCTGAGCAGCTTAGCCAGAAGCATCAGGATCGTGTTCGTGAGCTTGACGCCGAAAAGGAACGTCTCAAGGACAACTACGAGAATGAATTACGCCGCGTCCGTACCGAGCTCGAGCAAGAAAAGCAGGCTGGAGCCGACCTGGAAGAGCGCATCCGCCAACTCGAGGGCGAGCTTGACGAAGCCCAAGTCCGTCTAGAACATGCCCCCCCTCCTGGATCTGCGCCTCAGACGCCACGCGCAAATGGCGGGGCCTTTGGGCGTGCAGCGTCGCCTTTTGTAACGCCAGGGTCTGTCCGCAGCAAGACTGGCATCACCGCCACCCAGGCTATCGACCAGCTATTCCAGGTCAAGGGCCAGCTTGCTAGTGAGCGACGTCGGACACAGCAACTGGCGGAGGAGCTCGATAGCATGATTGCTGCTCTAGAAGCCAAAGCCCCCGAAATTCAGGAGCTTCAGTCCGAGTCTGAGATGCTACGTAACGAGATTGCTCGCATGTCGGAGCTCTCGCAGCAAAGTTTTGAAGAGCGTGATGCTGCTAGAAAGGCTGCGAGAAAGGCAGATGCCTCGCTAAATACGTCGCAGTCGGAAAACAAGATTCTTCGCACACAACTTCGTGATCTCGGCACACAGATTCAAATGCTGGTTTTCAACGCGTATGCTCTCGAAAAGGGCGTGGATCAGCTTAGCGATGAGGAAGTTTTCCGACTGAAGCAACTCGAAAAGGGCGAAGTCACTGAGGAGGCTCTGGCCGACATGTCTGATACGCACCAGTTCATCACTCAAAAGCTGGTTGTCTTCAAGGACATCCGATCTCTGCAAGCCAAGAATGAAGACTTGCTTCGCATTACTCGCGAACTGGCTGATCAGATTGAGAGCGAAGAGGCGCTGGCTGCCAAGCATCAAGCAAAGGAAGACCATGACAGGGTCGAGAAGCTTGAACAAGAGCTCAGTCACATGACAGAGGAATCCAAGTCGATAAAGACGACCTTGGAAAGCTACAAGGCCGAGCGAGATATGTTTCGCCGCCTGCTTCAGCAGAGAACCTCGGGCGGAGATGAAGCATCTATGATGCGTAGCTCTCTGGACGGCCGCGCGCCTCTCGCTAGTATCGAGTCTGCAGAGCACACCGAGTCTCTCAGCGAGGCCCTTCGCAAGCTGCAAGCCGAGTATGACGGCTTCCGTGAGGCCCAAGATGGTGTGCGCAAAGACCTTCGCAACCAGGTTGACGCACTTTCCGCCGAGCGCAGTGGTTTGCAGTCTGAGCGAATTAAATTGCAAGGCGAAGTTCGCCTGGAGTCTGAGCGACGCGAGATGCTTCAGAGCAACTACGCGGCCCTCCAGACCGAGAATGAGGAACTGCAAAAGCGTAGCCGCATTCTTTCCGAAACAGCAGCCAAGCAAGATATTCGCACCCAGCAGGTGGCGGAAGAACTGATTGATGCCAAGGGCCTCCTTGATAGCGTACGCAACGAGGCCGCTAATCTAAAGGCTGAGAAGAAGCTCTGGAAGAATATTCAGGATCGCATGAGCAAGGACAACGAGATTCTCATTGAGGAAAAGAACAGACTTGGAAACTTGCTCACAACTCAGCAGTCCCTTGAGAATCAACGCAATCTTTCGGAATCAGAGTCTCGCAGGAAAACACAAGCCAAGATTGAGCAGCAGGAGCAGGAGCTAGACTCTCTGCAGCGCAAGCTTTCTCAAGCTACTGAAGAGAGCAAAAACCTCCAGCAGCGAAAGGAATATGAGGCTCGTGAGGCACAAAGGCGCATCGACGAGCTGATGACAAGTCTCGGCCAAATCCGCGAAGAGCACATCAGTGTCAAGACCACGAAGGACCATCTGCAGGCTCGTGTTAACGAGCTCACGGTGGAACTGCGCAATGCGGAAGAGCGTGCCGGCCGCTTGGTGCCGCGTCCGACGCCCAGACCTGGTGTTGTTGAATCGTCAGAGTATCAGCAAGAGCTCGAAGCGCAGGTGCAAACGCTCACGAACGACGTTGCGGAACTGCGTCGCGATCTTGCGCTTGCCAATACTCAGCTCGAGAACGCCAAGACTCAGGCCGAACAGTATCGCGAGCTCAGCCAGAGCAACGAAGATGCCCTCGAGGATCTGCGTGCCTCCCAAGATCAGTACAGAATTGAAATGGAGTCACTGATCACGGAGAAGGATACCAAGGTCAAAGAGCTTGCACAGCGCGTCGACGACATGTCTAGTGAGCTGTCGCGATCCAACACTGAGCTCTCTTCCTTGCGTGACTCTCAGAGCGAAGTCGCTCGCAAGTACAAGGATGAAAAGGCAATCCTCGAAGAAGAAATCTCGCGCCTCAAGGAGGATAGCGCCAGACACCTTGAAGCCGTGCGCTTCCATCAACAGGATCTTCGCGCCCAAGCCGACATTGCGACGCGCGCCCAACATGATTATGAGCAGGAACTGGTCAAGCATGCTGAGGCTGCCAAGCTTGTTCAGCAGCTACGCAATGATTACAATGAGCTCAAGAATCAATCGGCGACCTTGCGTGCCGAAGCCGATTCAGCCAAGCTCACGCTTGCGCAGAGCGAATCGTCTTGGGAGGATAGACGACTCCAGCTTGAGCAGGAGATGGCCGAGCTCAAGAGCAGACGCGAAGACGTGAACGCGCAGAACAAGCTTCTGCATCAGCAACTGGAGGGTCTGACTACACAGGTTAACGCTTTGCAGCAGAATCGTGGAGGAAACGGAACCGAGGACGATGCTGGTGTGGCTGGAGCTACGGATGTCATGGAGGGCCTCAGAGAATTGAACAGCTATCTCCGCCGCGAGAAGGAGATTCTTGAGGTGCAATATGATCTGAAGACGCAGGAATCAAAGCGTCAGCTCCAGCAGCTTGAGTACATGCAGAGTCAACTTGATGAAGCACGCCTGAAACTTGATCAAGAACGTTCGCAAGCTGCTCAGACTGATCGATCCTCCATGACCCATCAGAGCCTGATGGAAAAGCTCAACGAGTTGAGCCTCTATCGCGAGAGCAGCATGGCCCTTCGCAGCGAGAATACTCACCTTAAGGGTCAAATTTCTGAACGCAACACCAAGATCCAAGAGCTGGAAACAAAGGTCCAACCTCTTGAAGCTTCAATTGACAATCTTACGACTCAGAAAGCGTTCCTCGAGGACGAGATTAAGCAGATCCAGGAAGATCGCGATAGATGGCAGAAGCGAACCGAGGGAATATTGACCAAATATGGCCGCGTCGACCCTGCCGAGATGGAACAGCTGAAGAAAACCATCTCTGACCTACAGACGGAGTGTAATTCTCTCAAGGAAGGTTCACAGCCACTAGAGGCCAAGATCGCTGAGCTGGAGGCTGCTCTCGAGAGTGGGCGGGCCGGTTGGCAGACTACACGTTCGAAGCTTGCCGAGCAATTCAAGGACAGGTCCAAGAGGATCACTGGCGAGAAAAACGATGCTGTTCAGCGAGTCAAGACTCTCCAGGAGGAGCTCAGCGCCGCGACTGCCAATCTGGAAGCCGCAAACCAGCAAGCAGAGGACAGTAGGACTCAGCAAAGTGCGCTGGAGAAGCAACTGGAGGAGTCTCAGCAACAGCTGGAGCAGTTGCGACAACAGTCGCAAGCCGATGGCAACCAGGGAGGAACTGCATCAGTCGAGACGGGTGGCGATGCTGCCGCTTCAGCAGAGGTGGTGGCGAAGCTTGAGCAAAGCCTTGCTGATGTTCAAAAGGAGCTGGAGTCGGTCAGCGCTCAAAAAGTCGATGCCGAGCAGCAATTGAGCGACCTCCGTTCTCAGCTGCAGGCTGCCGTCGTAGAAAGAGACGCTGCCGTCGGCAAGCTGGAAGACGCTGGGGAAGCTACCGAAGGCGCCGCGAAACCTGCCGCGACGAGCTTGTCGGATGAGGAGAGAAAGGCCCTGCAAGCCAAGATTACAGATGCGGAGGCTAAGGCTTCCGATTATGAAGCAAAGGCAAGGGAGATTGAGGCCTCCATGCAGCAGACTATCAGGGATCGCTCCGATAGGATGAAGGATGCTCTCAACACCAAGCTGAAGGAGGCTCGCGCCAAGGTAGAGGCTGATTTCAAAAAGAAGGAGGAAGATCTCCAACTTCGCTTCGAACAGGAGAAACGCATCTGGCAGGCTGAGAACAGCAAACCAGCTGGCGACTCCAGTGCCGGTGCGGAGCCACCGGCGACACCCGCCAAGGCCGGGGCCTCCTCGGTACCAGCTACTCCAAGTGGGAATGGCAGCGCTTCAGACCTTTCCCAACTTGACGATGCAGGCATTCGCCAGTTCTTGTCCACCAATGGCACGGCCAAGAACATCATTGCCTCGAACATTAGAAAGCGCGTCGAAGCTGAGAGCGCGAAGCTGAGGCCTGAGTTCGAGAGCAAGGTTGCAGCTGCGCGCGAGCAAGCTCAGCTCATGGAGTCGAAGAAATCGACCTTGCGCATTAACATGGCTGACAATAAGCTCCGAATCGCAAACGCTAAGCTCGGTGTGGTTGAGGCCGCGGCAAAGGAAACGCCGCAGAAGCCCGTCGTTGAAGTTTGGGAGATTGCCAAGAATACGATGCCTCCCCCGCCACCGGCTGCCAACGTCGCAACGCCAAGGGGCACCCCAGCGAAGCCTCCAGCAGCAGTGAAGCCTGGAGCGACACCCGCGACACCCGCAACGCCCGCAACGCCCGCAACGCCCACGGGTAATGCAGCAGCACCTGCCGTCAACCCTTTCGCGACGTCTACCAACAGCAATGCAGCTACCCCGGCAGCAGGTAACCCATTTGTTGTCAAGACGGAAGGGGACAAGGAGAAAGCAACTCCTGCGGCACCTCTGGCGACAACTTCGGCGAGAGCTCCGGCAACAGCTCCTACAGCAGCCCCTACAGCAACTCCGGCGGCGGCTCCAGCAGCCGCTCCAGCAGCCGCAGCTGGCACAGGGGCGCCTAGTAGTATTCCACAGCCGCTGCAGAATCAGGCACCTCAACGATCCAACATTCCTATGCCCCGTGGCGGTGGCCGTGGACGTGGAACCTATGTGCATCCTGGACAGCGCAATGCTAGCGGCAGTCAAGAGAGTGGCTTGCCAGCAGCATCAGGGCGCGGCGGACGTGGTGGTCACCGCGGCGGGCGTGGCAACATGAATCCAGGCGCTTCGGAATTCCAGCCGGGAACCAAGCGGCCAAGGGGGGATTCTGAGGCTGGGGCCGGTGCCAAGCGAGCCAGAGGCGGCGGTCCCCATTAGAAGAGAGTACGGCTCTCAACTGTCAGGACTGGCCGTGGAAGCTATAAAGGAGAAAGGACCTAGACGGGGTAATAACGGATGTAGCTGGAATTGTATTATGATCATGTTTGTTGAATGGGGCAAATCGCTTGGCTGCTTTAGGCCTGGATAGCGCAGCATGTATTAGTTGCTCTCAGGAAAGAGACTCTAAATTTACACTTGAATCTTCTTTGTTGTCAAACCAAAATCAACTATATTCTTGTCGTGACTGGAGATGTTTATTGATTAGCTGTTGTTGATGTAAGACTAGGTGATGCTTGTAGTGATGGCGACACACTTTAAATTGTATCAGGTAATAAAATCTGTGCTTTCTTATGAGCCGAATATAGTGAAGTGATTGTAGAGCTAGTTAGGTAAGTAAAGAGTTTATAGTTTTTAAATTGTTCAGATGATCCATGTTGAAAGGTGGGTGGTAAACTGATGTCGGTGGATCGGCGCGAGTGGCACCGACCGCCGACAGCTCTGGAAAAAATTGTGACCCACCTCCAATGAACTTTTTCTTACGAGACCTCAAGATCGCCTTAAAAGAAAGTGGTAAGAAATTTGCTGCGCACCAACTGCATACTGGACGGGACATTTACTGCAGTCATTTCGGCACGCGATCTCCAGCACGCACAGCGATGGCTCCGCCGAGCAAAAAACGCAAGCAACAGCCGGCCGCCGGGCCCAATGCGAAGCGCAGCAAAGGCGGCAAGGCCAGCGCCCCGCGCCACTGCGTCGAGGATGCCAGCTCCCTGGCCTGGCAGACCTTTGGCGAGGAATTCGGCGGCCTCGAAGTCATTGAGGGTGTCGACATCGTTAGGGAGGGCGACCGCATGTCTTTTTTCGTGGCAGACACGCCGGCGGGTAAGGCGGCGGTAGCCAAGGACAAAGAGGCGGACGGCGACGACGGCGAGGTGTTTGAAGGCTTTGGCGACGACGGCGACGACGACGACGATCAAGTGAACGGCAATACCAACGAAACGGATAATGGCAAGGAGACGAAAAAGGCGCAGGGAGCGAAAAGGAAGACAGAGAAGAAGACGAAAAAGACGGCGGCGCCGAATATGCAAGACCGCAAGCTAGAGGTACAGACGAGCAAGAAGCAAAAAGGCGGCGCGAACACGAATTCTTTTGGCGTTCTGATGAACGCAAATGACGACTACGACGACAGCGGCCTGAACCTGAAAAAATGGGTTGCGCTGAACCTCTCGCCGGCGACCGTCTCGGCTATTGGCAGGCTGGGCTTTGCCAGCCCGACCGCGATCCAGGAGCAGACGATCCCGCACATCATCGGCGGCGCCGACGTCATCGGCAAGGCGCAGACAGGCTCCGGCAAGACGCTGGCCTTTGGCATCCCGATTGTCGAGCGCTGGCTGGAGCTGCACCAGGGCGCCGACGGCGACGATGACGGAGAGGAAGAGGCTGAGGCTAAGGAGCGCAAGGGTCTGACGGCGGTGATTCTGAGCCCGACGCGCGAGCTGGCCAAGCAGATTGGCGACCACATCAAGGCGCTGTGCGAGGGGCTGCCGACGGCGGCGGCGCCGTACGTGTGCGTGGTGACGGGCGGGCTGAGCATCCAGAAGCAGCAGCGGCAGCTGGCCAAGGCGGACATTGTGATTGGCACGCCCGGCCGCCTGTGGGAGGTTCTCGACGGCAACATGAAGCTGCAGGACGAGTTTTGCAGGATTCGGTTTCTGGTTGTCGACGAGGCCGACAGGCTGTTCAAGGCGGGCCAGTTCAAGGAGGCGGAGCTAATTATCGGGGCGCTGGACCGTCGCGATCCAGAGGCGGACTCTGGGGACGAGGATTTGGAAAAGGAGGGGGGAGAAGAGGATGGCGCGCGCGCGCTGCCTAGGCAGACGCTCGTCTTTTCGGCCACGTTTGACAAGGGCCTGCAGACCAAGCTGGCGGGCAAGACGCGGCCGTCGGCCCAAGGCACAGACGAGGAAAAGATGGCGTACCTGATGCAGTGCCTCAAGTTCCGCGGCCAGCCCAAGTTTATCGACGCCAACCCCGTTGACCAGATGGCTGAGGGTCTCCGCGAGGGCCTCATCGAGTGCGGCGCCATGGAAAAGGATCTATACCTCTACTCGGTGCTGCTCCTCAACCCCGGCCGCCGCACCCTCGTCTTTACAAACTCCATCTCGGCGGTGCGGCGCGTCGCGCCCTTTTTGCAGAACCTCAACGTGCCAGCGCAGCCGCTGCACTCGCAGATGGCGCAAAAGGCGCGGCTGCGCTCCCTCGAGCGCTTCGCCGCCACCGCCGGGGCCGTGCTCGTCGCCACCGACGTCGCCGCGCGCGGCCTCGACATCCACGCCGTCGACCTCGTCCTGCACTACCACGTGCCGCGCACCGCCGACACCTACGTGCACCGCTCCGGGCGCACCGCGCGCGGCACCCGCGCCGGCGTCAGCGTCCTGCTCTGCGGGCCCGACGAGGTGCTCCCCACGCGGCGCCTCGCCGCCAAAGTCCACGCGAGGCGGCAGCAGCAGCAGCAGCAGCAGCACAACCACATCATCGAGACGTTGCCGCTTGACAAGAAGATTGTCGCGCGGCTCAAGCCCCGCGCGGACCTGTCCAAGAAGCTGGCGGACGCGGTGCTGGCAAAGGAAAAGGCGCACAGCGAGGACGCGTGGCTGCGCGGCGCGGCCGACGAGCTCGGCGTCGAGTACGACGAGGACGAGTTTGCGGCGACCGGGGGCGGCGGCGGCGCAGGGTTTCGAGGCGGTCGCGGCGGCGGCCGCAAGCGCAAGGATAAAGAGGCCGCGGCGCTGAGCAAGGCCGAGGTGGGGGCGCTGCGCGCGCAGCTGCGCGAGGACCTGGGCCGCCGCGTCAACTTGGGCGTGAGCGAGCGCTACGTGGCGGGCGGGCGCGTCGACATGGCCAGGCTGATGAGGGAAAAGGAAAAGGCGACGACGACGACGACGGTGGGCGGGCTGTTCCTGGGCGGCGACGATTCGTTTGGGCTGGGTTTTGGCACGACACTGTAGACATGATGCCCATACAAGAAAAAAAAAAGGGATATGTAATTTTCATACTGTATATACCCACATATGATGACCGCAAGCGTCTTTTTTTAGCATCTTGCAAAGTAAGCCTACAGTTCTTGTTCCATGTTGCTGTGATGATCCGTCGTCGAAAGCAAAGGCAACGAGCCCCCATCGTCATCGTCGTCGTCGTGCAGTCTAGCCAGAGTGCGAGTGTACGCCTCCCACCGGACCGCAGAGTCCGTCTCCGTCATGTGCGACGCCACGCTGTGCTGCGACTCGTCCTGGCCGGCCGCGTCAGCCCGCGCCCTCTTTGGAGCCGGGTCCGGCCAATCATCTCCAACATCATCCCGGCCACGGCTTTCGGAGAGCAAGCATCTCCTCTGAACAGGCGACGATGGCGCTTCTCCAAACGCCACCGACACCCGCCCAGTCGTCTGCGTATCATGCGCGTCCTCCTCTTCCTGCGGCGGGGCTTCCGGATACGTCTCCTTTACCATTCTATCGTACGCAAAGTCGCTGCCGGAGCAAAACTCGCCAAAGTACGAGGCAATGGAGTACCCTGCACAGCTAGTTAGTTGTGGAGGAGGTTCCGTTGTCTTGTTTGCAAGTTCGTTTACCTTTGCGCCACCAATGCTGGGCATTTTCCGTGCAGGGCCACACGTCGCGTGGCTGAAAGGCGTCGACGAAATGGCACAGCTCCTCGTAGGAAGAGTGTCGGGCGTAGGGAAAGCGAATCACGCGCGGCGGCAGACCTGGACTGGCTGGCAGCGTCGTACTGTCGGCGCTATCGGTGCGTTTGGGTGATGGTATGCCACTCAGCTTTTCTATGCTCGCCGTAAGCTGTTCTCCGAATTGGTTCATTGCCAGCCCGAGCGGCATGTCGCGTCCGGAAGCCATCTTGTAGGCCAGAGACTCTGAAAAGCTGTCGTCGCCTTTTCCAATCCGTTTGATTCTAGGCCGCGACTAATTAGCGGCCGCACATTTGTATCGTGTGCTGCGAAAAAGAAAGAGAAAAAAAATAGAGTAAAGAGACATACAGTTCCTGAAGGGCGCGGACATCTTGAGGCGACAAGGGCCCCAGCTCAGCATCTCGCTGAAAATCGTTTCCTCCCCCGCCCACTCCAGCTTCAGCAATGTCAGTTCCGTCTACGAGATGCGCCACGATCGGCTGTATCTTGACAACGTTTGGTTGGCTCGCGACGGCGCACAGGTTGCCCTTTTCGCAGCTGTGTAGGCGCACGCTCTCGTCCACTGTCAAGCAACCGGGATGCCACGCATTGCCGCACATGTAGCCCGTCAGCGACGCGAAGCGATGGTCGCCAATCTTGCCTGCCAAAGATGTATATATCCTCATCTTATACTCGTCAACGTGTATCTGTCATCATCAGCATCAAATGACAGTCAGGAGCCCCCAGTCGTGCGAGTTTTACCGGAGATTTCAAGGCTTTGGAGAGTGCGAGCCAGACTTCCTCGTAGCCGTATGTCCATGTTTGGAAATAAAACACAGTGTCAGGCGGATACGATGCTACTTTTCGTAGCAGCTCTGCGATGCCCTCTTGCTTGGTCTGAAAAGGGATATTTCTTGTAAAGGATGTGTCGAGATAGATTTTGTGCAGTCTGCGAATGCCCGAAGTATACTCAATCAGAGTAGGATGCCTGGCAATTGAGTTGACGAACCATGGTTCGCTGCGTATATCCCCGGTATATAAAATCGCCGTGTCATTGCGCTCCATCACTACCACGACGGGACAGGTTAGCCGCTCAACGTAAAACAGCCTCTCGTCGATCCTTCCTACTCACAGAACATGACTGCCCCCGGGCAGTGATTCGCGTCAAACAACGTCACTTGCATCTCCAAACCGGGTGCTAGCTCCAGCGTTGTGGGAGTTTCCAGCGGAATCGGCCTCTGTCGTGACGGTCAGCCACCGCTCTCTCTCTCTCGGACGATGCGAACCCCAACTCCGAGCGGCTCACCAGCAGGGTGCTCAAATGCTTGTATGTTTGCTGCCTCGCCTCCAACACTCCCTTGGCATAGTTGATACGGCACGGGTACCGCTCTAGCCGCAGCAATATCTCGCGCGTAGCGGCCGAACAGTAGACGCTTATTGTTAGGGCCGTTAGCTTCCGCACGCGGGTTAAGCCAAACCAGCCGTGGTTTGTTTGTCTTACAATGGTGAGCGCAGCGTATCCAGACCAGCGAGGTGATCGCTATGGATATGGCTGAGAAAGCATGCCAAAGGTGGTGCCTGCCCTGGGACTCGACGAAAAAAATCAACTTGATGATGCTGGTAAGTGTATGCGCTGGGAGGCGATTGACGATGCGTGAACAGGGCTTACTTTGAATTTCTGGAAACTCGGGCACTATGCCGGAAAATGTCGACATGGTATTGGTCTCTGTGCGCCAAAATTGGCAAAGCTACAGTTTACTTGCGCATTGTAGAGTTTTGATCCACGAAAATCGACTTGTTTGCGCGTTTGCTATTGGAGATGTAGAAGCAAGATTAAACGC
The DNA here is from genome assembly GCA_037289395.1 of Beauveria scarabaeidicola. Lineage (NCBI taxonomy): Eukaryota > Fungi > Ascomycota > Sordariomycetes > Hypocreales > Cordycipitaceae > Beauveria > Beauveria scarabaeidicola. Next base: position 16,041 of record JAEIJG010000778.1, read on the forward strand.
CACCAGAGACGACTGGCCCCCCCACTTGATATATCGAACGTGCACCATATTAATTTCATATTAATGATGATAACAGGCAAATCAGATTCTATTTTCATGGCTGCTCTATAAAACAAATGCATATTTTCTTTTACATAAAAAGTTCCCATCACACATGACTCCCGCACATGACTCCCGCACATGACTCCCGCACATGATTATCAATTAGTCAAAGTGAATGCGCCACAGCTCACGATCACAGCCACCCTGGAAGTCACTGCGAGTGTGCATCATCAGGATATTGTCGTTGACAACCACATCGCCCTTCTCCCAAGCGTGGTAGTAGGCAACGCGGCGGTCATGCAGGGTCTCGTCAATGGCCTCGCAGAGCTTTGCGCTGTCAGGCTCTGACAAGCCCTCAATGGCAATATGTGTCGGCTCGAATGCCGTCTTGGTCGAAGGCCAGGGTTCGTGGTATCGCAGGCATGGCTTGCCTGTCGCCGGGTGGGACGAAACTAGAGGGATTCCCTTCATGGAAGTCGCGTCAAAGGAAGACGTCTGCACCGACCAGGTCTTGGTCTTGAGGTCCTCAATGTCGACCCAAGAGGGCAGACATCTGAAGAAGTTGGTAGAGGAGGAGAAGAGCGTAAAGCCCGTGTCTTTGGGAGAGGCAGAGGCGCCGATGAAGAACTGGAATTTAGGTGGCGTTGACACAAGGGCTTCCTCGCCCTTGTCGTTGATCTGCTTGACTGTCTTGAAGAGTCCATCAAAGTGGAAGGGCATCCACTCGGCTGACAGGACATTGTTCAGCCCAGCAGTGTTGGCGCCCTGATCCTTGACCTCGAGGATCATACCAAACTTCCAGGGGAGAGGTGTGCCGAATTGATGCGCCTTTTCCAGATATAGATCGCGGTTGATGGTGTTTGCAAAGCCTCGCATGATGACGGGCGAGTTGTGCTCGGCGAGTGTTCGAACCTTTTTGGCATCAATATCAGGCATGGCCACCGCCTTGGGTCCCTTGTTGGGCGTAATCATCCACCCTGAAGGATAAATGGGCTTGCATTCGATGCCGCCCTTGTCTTCGGCCCAGGAGAAGAGATCAGACTTTTCTCGGAAATAGCTGGGTCTGCCGTTCTCGTATACCAGCTCCAAGCTTTCGTCCTTTTCCAAGTCGGAGCGCATTCCGCTAGTAACAGTACCGTCGATCATGTATGCGACACTGCAATGCCAGGGAGTTGTAAAGGTGCTGGTCGTCGGCAGAAGGCTGATGGACAGCTTGGTGGCGCCAGTGGAGGGGTGGATAGAGAGACGAACGTAGTCACCGTATCGCTTGCGAACGGCATTTGCAAAGGCCTGCAGTGATGTTAGCATTGATTGGGGTTGAACGCTCCTTGGCAAGATTTGCTCACCTCGCCGCGAGCCAGCATTTCGCGAGCAATAGCCTCGGTACCGCGCTTGAATTTCGTCTTGGATCGGTTCTCGCCAATGGGGTATACATGTTGCAGATCGGTTTCAAGGAACCTGATGTAGCCCCGATATGTGAGGCAAACGTCTTCGTTCTGGCTGACCTCCTTCCAGTTCCAGTCTGGACGGCTGAATCGGTTTAGTAACGCACGACGGAAGTTGGTTGCGTTGGAAACATAGGTCATCTCGTCGAGCTCGTCGGGAAGATCAATGTTGACGAGATCGCGCAGACGACAGAATGCAATGTTTGTATATTCCCGGTCAAGAGCAAGTTTGCGGAGCGACTCTCCGTATGCCCAAACATCCTTGTCTGCGACTCCTAGGAGATCTGAAAGCCGGGTTAGTATTTGATTATGGCCGTGTATGAGATGATAGTCCATTATCCGTACCATTATATACCAGACCGTCGGAGATGATTGTGAGTTTTGCGCCAGGGGCGTAAACGCGCTGAATAGAAGCGCAAATGCCGTTGAGGTGGGCGAGTGCCAAGTCCTCGGCTCTGTCGGGAAGCTTTCCAAGGACTTTGGAAACGGAATTGGGAGACTTGAAAGGAAACGCCGGCAGGCACATGGGGATAACCTCTTTGGCCTTGACATGGCTGTAGATGAGGGCCATGAATTTGAGAGCACCCTCGTCAGCCTTTGTGGTTTCGTTGGAGCCTTTGCGCAGGCGATAGCGATCAATAATCTGGAGGACCTTGGCGGCAGTTTCCAGTGAAGCGGCATCGAGTTCTGCAGACGAAGGCGTAGCGGAGGAGAAGACGGAGAGCTTTGCCGCCAGCGGTGATGAAGCTCCAGACGCGTTGACGGCCATCTTGGGGGGGGTTTGAGGAGGAGAGTTGGGGGCCTTGACAAAGGCCGAGTCTGAGGTGCTAACTGCTGCCATTGTAGAAAGAGAGTAATATGATGGGGAAAAGGATGTAATTAACTGGTTGATCAACAAATAGACTAGGACTCGGTATGGTCTAGTTCAGGACAAGCAGACGTATATATACATGTTTTGAACCAAGTCTGACGAGAAAAATTTATTAACACGGATCGTATAATACTAAACGTACTAAACGCGCAACGTCAGCTCCAGAGTCAGCTAACGCCTTACGAAAAAAGCAATACTCGGTTCGAAAGAGGCAGGCGGGATGGCCGCAGGGGACAGCCCTGCGGGTATGTCTCCACGCAAAGAGGCATCACCAAGTCGTGCGCGAGCTGACGCATCTGTCATTTATTTATTATTTAGGTCGGTCCCTTAGTTTTCGATGGAGATTTCGTTTCCTTTGACCGATAAAATTGAATTTGTTCCCACTCGCGGAGTGGGAATGCAGACTGGAGCTTATTACCACAGGGCAGACTTGTATGCTTACTGGTAGACGTTGATTGACTAGCAAATAGCCACAAAAACCCGACTCGCGCTGCAGGGCCATGGCGAGAGAATCCAAATGAAATTTCTCCAGCCGGAGAATGCATTCGCAATCTAGAGCTATATTTCGAGAGTTATTTTTTTTCTCTCTCTCTTTCTTCTTCTTCTTCTTCCTAGCCGCAGCTACCCAAGTCAGTTTAGATGATCGATTCGTGAACCGACCCCCC
>JAEIJG010000779.1:0-19055 GCA_037289395.1 Beauveria scarabaeidicola
TTAGTATATATAAAAAATATATAAAGTAAGAACTTATATCTATATAGGCTTATATTATTATAATAGTTATAATAATATAAATATATATTTTATAAACTAGATATAAGTTAGTAAATAGTAGTATATTCTTAAGAGCTATTAGGTAAAGGCCTACTATTTACTATATAATTCTACCTAGAAATACTTAGAATATTTATAATACTATAAATTATCTTAAATAAGAGATTAACTTATAAGTATCTTACTTACTTTATAATAAAGGCCTAACTCTAAAGGCATAAGATAATCTAATACTAAGCCTTTATATAGAATTTAATCTTATATATCTAATAATCCTCTACCTCTCTAATAAGATTAAAGGTATATTCTTATTAAATACCTAGTATAATTAGTATATATACTAGGTATATATATAATATAATATACTAGTAATATTAGCCCTCTTAGGAAATTTTAAAAATTATACTTATAAAAGGAGTATATTAAGCTTATCCTTATAATTAAGTACTAGGTAGATACCCTAAATATACTTAGTATTATAATACCTTAAGAAGCTTTATAGAAGGGGATTAATATAGAGCTTCCCTATAAAATATAGTTAGTAGGTTCCTAGTATATAGTAGCTATATATATATAAGTAATAAGGTATAAAAGGTTATCTTATTATATAAGTATAAGTATTAACTACTTTTTAATATCTATAAGAATACTTCTTAGTAGTAGTAGAATATAAATATATATACTATATATACTAATATAATACTAAGGGTAATAAGTATTATTTATAGGAATAAAGATATTAAACTTAATATTATATTATATTAGGCATAGTTTTATGTTTTCCTTATACTAAAAGACTTAAGTATATAGTTAGTAGAGGCTCCTTATATACTAGCTATATATAGTAACTTACTATATCCTAATTTCTAACTTAGTAATATATCTTAGAATAAGTATAGCTAGCGTATATATCCTACTAATCTATTAGGTTTAGATAAGCTATACTCTATTATATACTAAAGGTATTTTAAGTTAATACTATTTATATTAACTTATAACTATATATACTTAGTAAATTCGTTAGATGTTTAGGGGTAGTTAATAAAGTACTTTATTCTAAGTTAAACCTATTATATTAGTTAATCTTAATAGTATATACTATCTATATACGTGGTATTATTAGAGGGGCATATAATATAATAAGGCCGCTATTTATTATCCTAGATCTTCTTATAGGCCTAGTAAGTCTATTTTATAATATATTAAATGTGATTATTAATATAAACTATTTTAAGGGTCCTTATATATGCCTAGTGTATATTACTAATATACTAAGGATTAAAACTATTATTTTATTTTTTATTAAAGTAAATTAGGTCTTATTAAATTTAAGAATATACTTTAATACTAAAGTACTTATAAGATATATACTATATATATACGCCTAGAGTTATAGTCTTATTTAAACTTTATTACTTAATAACTTATTAGTATTAATACTAGTATAGTATAATATATACTAAATAAATAGTAAATTAAGTACTTATATAAAAAGTAAAAGGGTAATTTAATAAATACCTTTTATAAGCTTAGTAATAAACTAAACCTAGTATAATATTAGTATATTCTTAATATATACTAGATATAACTTATAATACTTATTTACTTTTTAATAAACTCTATAATATTTTAAATATTATTATTATATATTAAGGTAATATTTAGAATAATATAAAGTATTTTATTATTAGAAGCTTTTAAGTAACTTAATAAAGTAGTATAGTTAATAATCTTCTTAACTAAGATAGTATTTTAACTACTTTAGTTAAGTATAAGCCTAGACTCTTTAATAATAATATTTAAAATATTAAAGAATATAATTAGGTTTTATTTTATAGTTAAGGAAAAGAGGCCTTATATATAGTTAGTATATACTTAGTATATACTTAAGCTATATTAGGAATTAATATACTTTATTATATTAAAAGAGTTTATATTAAGGTTTACTTAATAACTTATTTATATTTTTAGTTATTATTTTAAATTATAACTTCTATTTTATAAGTTAGTAATAAATATAAGAGATATTATAAATATATTTATAGTATATACTAACTTTATATATATTTTCTTACTATTACTACTTATTTCCTTTATTATTACTTTTTACTATACTATAATATAGCCCTTATATATATAATATATCTGCGGTGTATATACTATATATGTGTAAGGTTTACTCACCGCCTTTATAATTTTTGCCCCGCTCGGGGTCAGATGAGCTATGGTTGAGGTACAGACGAGCTGTGTGCCCGGTCTGCCTGCCAAGCCTCTCCCATGATGCCCCAGATTGGCCTCGGCGAATTTCAAGTCAGTGTCCACCATACTGATCGGGCACGGCATCTCTTCCGAATACGCGCTGATGGAGGACGGGGGCCTGCGGGCGCGTTGACATGCAGCATGGGTACGGCATCAGCACATCATGGGATCCAGCTAAACTGGACAATAATACATACATGTCACGAGAATTTTTAATCAACTCCCTGTAGTCGGGTTTGCTGTGGTTAGCGCCCAGTGCCTTGAGTGGCACACAGACGCGCACATCAACATGCCATCTCGGAGAGGAACATGCATGTAAAATGAGGTACAATACAGATTTTCCCCTTCTCGGAGAGGAACATGCATGTAAAATGAGGTACAATACAGATTTTCCCCTTGACGGGATTAGACAAAAGTTGCTGCGATCGATATACCCTTGTATGGTTTATAAGGGTTCATGCCAGCAAGCGTTTCAAACGGCCGTTATACCCGGTTTGGAGCCCCTGGTCAAGCCACAGCATGTTCCTCTGGGTTCACAACCCTTTTGGCAGTTACATTGAAACTGTCAATCAAAGCAAGTTTATTTATTATTAGGCCACTCATCTCGATTACTACTAGAAAGACTAGAATGAGGAAACAGGAGACCAATGAAAAGCCAAAAACCATAAGACGAATTTTTAAAAAAAATGAAAAGAAGAAAAAAGCAAAGCAAAGAGAGATGCAAACGACACAAGGAAATAAAACAAAATACTACCAGCGCCAGCCATCCAGCGCCAAAAGTACCCTTCCCATAATTCAATCGGCCAGCCAATTAAAAAAGAGTGTATGAGATGCAATGTACTTTACCTGGGTAATGAAAGTGTATTCTTGCTGCCCTGCGTCATAAGGAGAGTACCGATGTTGAAAGAAACGCTTTTGCAACAAGTGCTTGAAATTCAAGGCCCCTCTAAAGGGAAAGTGCGAAAAGAGAGGTGAGAGAGCTAAAAGGGAGCGAACAGTTTTCGGTCAAAGGAGTGACGAATAGATTTCGAGTTGAAACCGGGTAGGTAAAGAGTAAATAGTTGTATGACGGCGGCAAGCCAGCGGTTGTATGGTAAGGACAGTGTTGGGTAGGACGACCAGCGTTTGTCATCTGGCAGGCGTATGCGCCAAGGCACCGCCATGTTCATTCGGAAAATAGCAAATGGTGCACCAGGCACTCAAAGGAAAGAGGGGGGTGTTTTTTCTTGTTGAAATTTTTGGTATAAAAGATTGTAGTGCAGCCGCGTGCGCCGAGTCATGGAAAGGAGAGGAGATGATGAATGTTCCGCAGACATCGAGGCGTACGGCAGGCAGTGGGCTCAAAAGGGACCGGAGCAAAGTCTGTAATAAGTGGTGAGGGCCCCCTCTCTATGCACCGTGCAACCAGGCACACGTGCATCCGGAGAATATCATATCTGGTGGACCGGCACCAATTTTTTCAACTTGGCGCGCGCTTCGCAACATTTGTCAGCTGCTAGGCGGCCGACGGTTGTGCAACAGTTCAAGTCCTGCGACTCAAATGTTCTTTCTGCAGAGGCGTCCCGCATCCTCGTACCAGAGTTTCTGCACCAGGCAGTCATGTGTTTGGGGGAAAAGAGCGTTTTATGTTGATGAAGTTTTTGTTTCGAATTTTGTGTGATTTTCTTTTTTTTTTTCCCGTATTCTTTTGTAGCAAGGCTGGGACGATGCGCGCTTGCATCGGCTGGGGGGCTTTAGTGATGATTTGCCGCCGACATTCTGGACATGGCGCGGCTGCGCCTCAGATGATGGAGCACAATGTGGCTCGAGTGGTTCGTGCTCAGCGGCATGGCCTGAATGCCGGTGACGGCCAGCGCCAGGACAATGAGCCCGAAAAAGGAAGAAAGTAGAGACATTGGGGAGTGTCTCTACCTTTTGCAATAAAGTAGAGCAGGTAGGTAGAGGAGGGTGGGTGTTGAAGGGCGAGAGATGAGGAAGATGGGAGTTTTCTGCAAAAGCAGCCCTTTGGGGGGTTGTTGTCTTGGTTGTGGTTTGTTGCGTTGCTGGTGTGTGTTGAGTGTGTTGAGGAGAGAGCCAATGTTGACAAGAGAAGACGACGAGTCTTTATAGATGCTTTGATACAGTGTCTTTCTCGGTCTGCGCGAGAATGTCATGATTCATTTGGGTCTACCAGCCTCTCAGAATACATGAATTATCACGATACCAGAGTTTAGGTGTTGCAGTATGTGTGGTCGCGGCGGGCAAGGTACGCGACGGCGAACTGGAATGTTGGCGGTGCGAGGTCCCCATTGTTGGTTGGTTGCACCAACCTCTTTCAGCGATGCGATGTCTGGGCATTTCCGAGGTCTAGATGACGTCCGCTTACGCAGTTGGTCTTGTTCTCTCTCTTTTTTTTTTTTTTTTTTTTTTTTTATAATTTTATAATAAGATTGATTTTTAGCGGCCAAAATATCGATTGCAAGTTCTCTGCAAAGGCTGGGAAAGTCTCGGCTAGCCAATCACTCAAAGTATCGTGACTTTTGCCTGCATCTACTGAGTGGTGTTGGAAGGCATGCAGAATTCGGCCAGAGCCCGGGGTACATGATTGGGAAAAAACCAAGATGAGAGTAAAAGTATCAATTAGACTGGAGAAAGACATTGACCAAAGACTCGGCTCTTTTTCTTTTTCTTTTCTTTTTTTACTTTGTTTCATTTATCAACACTGACTCTTTTACCAGTACTCGAAAATCTGCCTTTTAGGTCTTGTTTACAGTGGACAACTGTACTTTACCTAGGTACGGATAGTGTACCTACTAAGGTAATTATTCAGAGACCTGATGGCCCACTAGCCCGCTGAAAAGACGTACCGTTGCAATACAGGGCAACGTTGCTGATGACTAAGCCTTCCCATCCAATCAGAAATTGCCATGATAGTGGCAATCGCCCTGTACCGTCTCCCACTTTGGCTTCCAAAATATTCTACAGCCACATCATCAAGCGTACAACCTGTCCTTTTCAAATTTGGCAGAAAAGAGTCATAGCTGCTTGGCCGGGACCATTTCTGAAAATTATAACTCGGAGCCAATTCTCTCTCCGGCTGGCCGGTCATCCATCTTGGTATTCCTCATTTCACTCCGATCCCCTCTTTCCTCAGACCACTGGCTTTATGCCAGCCATTCCCTGCAATGCCATCACAATCACGGCTGCTGCGGCTGCCCACACTCTTCACCCTCCTCTTGGGCATAGCCCTCCTGCTCCTCTCCACGCCGGTTTTGGCAAGCTCTCCCGACGCAAAAGAAAACTCAAAACCAGACCTGATATGTCACACCACCGACCCCAAGGACTGTTACCCACGCGTCTTTGAGGCCACGGACGAGTTCCAAAAGATCCACGATGACCAGGAGCTCCCCCACGGCCTCCACGTGCGCCTCAACATTTACACGCGTGAAAAAGAGGCCAAGATCAACGTGCCTGGTGAAGGCGCCGCCTCGCTTGAGGGCCTACCGGTAGAGCAGGATGTCGTCGTTGTCGAGCCCGAAGCCCGCGACGATCCCATCGTTCCTAAAAGTGCCCCAGTGTACGAGACGGCAGGAAAGATCAAGGCTCCTCAGCATGAGGCCAAGGCATTCGTGGATGCCATGAAACTTCTCAAAGCTGAGCGAGGCGAGCATGATCCAAGTTTTGATGCCTCACTCGAGGGCCTCGAAGAATTGGCACACGACATGTACTACGGTCTCAAGATTGTAGAGGATCCCGGCGTTGTCAAGTCGCTCGTTTGCCACATGATTCAAGAACCTTACCCTAGCACTGGGAGCACCGAGGGCCTTCCACCACGAGACCAGCAGGCGGCTGCCATCCTCGCTGCCAGCTTGCAAAACAACCCGACCGCGCTGGCCGAAGTCAGCAAGCAGTGGTCCGGGATGTTGAAGCACTACTGCCCCGAGGGTATGGCGCCCCTGGCTAGCGAACTCTTTCGCGGCATCGGGCCTCGCCCCGTCCAGGACGCTGCGGAGGAAGCCGCCGCGGCGAAGCTGATCAAGGCCCGGGTGGCCGCCATCAGCGGCCTCATCAAGGACCCGGCCATCCGCGCCGACTTTTTGCGCTTCGACCTCATGGGGGAGCTGGCGCGCGTGCTCGCCCGCGAGGGCAAGGAGTGGACGACGGCGCAGCGCAAGGTCGGCCTCTTCGCCGTGGACAACTTTCTCGACGAGGACATGGGCGCCGTCGCTGGGCAGTGGCCCAAGGCCCCGAAGCTGACGGATGAGCAGTGTAGCGAGGCGGGCTCGCAGGCTCCCGAGGGCTGCTGGGACTACCATGTCGCCCGCATCGCCAAGGCGAACAAGGGCGACAAGGGCCATTGGAGCAGAGACCTTCAGGCGCGACTGGTGGCGGCGCGAAAGGGTAATACGGCACCATCTCAGCATGTGGATCTGTAACATGTGATGAATATACCTATAGAATAATAAATGTAAAGTTAAAAGGTAAAATGTTGCTATTGACACGCGCGGCGACATGTCGACCACCGTCTTAGACGGTGGCAACTCGGTGGAGCTTCGCTCGCACCAGAGATTTCGTACTGGGCATGTCGACGACCTCCAACAACAGCACTTCAAACAGCGCTTCATCTATCGCGCAAATAAATAAAAATGGCACCCGTTGTCCCCGACGGTGTAGCTATCAAGCCTCACAAGACCAAGGGCCGCGCCCTGCACACCACCAAGACGGTCGCTGCCGGCGACGTCATTGCCGTCTTCACGCCGCTGCTTCTCCTCCCCTCGCTCTCGCACCTCGCCACCGTCTGCTCCTTTTGCCTGCGCGCCGGCACGCCGCGGCCGTGCTCGCGCTGCCGCGCCGCCTACTACTGCGACGCGCGGTGCCAGGCGGCCGCGTGGTCGGGCGAGCACAGCCTCGAGTGCGCGGCGCTGGTGCACGCCGTCAAGTCGTCGAGGAAGCGGCGCGAGATACCCACGCCGGTGCGGGCGCTGGTCAAGGTGCTGCTGAGCCGTGGACGGCCAGAGGATCTGGGCAAGAGCATGGACGGTTTGGAGGGCCATGTCGCGGAGAGGAGGCGGGAGCCGGGGTGGGCGGACATGGAGATGATGGCGATGGGAGGCTGTGCGTTTGCGGGGAGGGAGACGACCGAGGAATCAGTACGCCAGGCTGTTGAGATTTTATGCAAAGTAGGTGGTTCAAAAGGTTGGGAGCTGGTCAAACTGGTACTGACTTTTTTTTTGTAGCTTCAAACAAATGCCTTTCACAGATTCGACGCCGACTTGGGGCATGTAGGCATCTTCCTCGAGCCCACGCTGGCCATGGCCAACCACTCGTGCATCCCCAACGCCCTTGTTCAATTCGTAGGGAGAACCGCCGTTTTGCGCGCAGAGTCTCGCATTCAAAACGGCGACGAGATTGAAATCTCCTATACAGGTACGCTCTACATGTCCGCTTCTTGAAATGGAAAAGCCCTGACCGTGCCAAGACTATACGAGCTCGCTCGGCAAGCGCAAGGCCGCGCTCGCGCCCTACAATTTTGAATGCCGCTGCCGGCGCTGCACCCAGGACCTCTGCGTCTACCAGGCCAGCGCGCACTACCGCGACTACATGCTCAACGAGGACAGCATCCTCGGCGACGGCACCAAGCTGCAGACGCACCCGGCCGTCAGCACGCCCGCCACGCAGGCAACGGCCCGCGTCGCCGCGGCGGCGTTGCATTTCCAGCCCATGCCCGCCGCGCTCGCCGAGCGGCGTCCTATCCTGGCGAAGCAGCTCTCCGACTGCAAGAGCCTCGTCGCGGCCGAGCTGTGGGCCGTGACGCCGCTCCCGCAGACGCTCACGGAACTCGCCATCTACTACGCCGAGAAGCAAGACTACGCGGGCGCGCTGGCCGTGGCGGCGCTGATCACGCGCGAATGCGACCCGTACCGCTTCCCGGCGCCGTTTCACCCCGTGCGCGCCAAAAACATCTTCATGATGGCCAAGCTGCTCTCCAACACGGCTGCCGAGACGGCGCTGGCGGAGCAGCAAGGCGGCGGCGGTGGAACGGTGCAGGTTTCCGCACGGGACATGGAAAAGGCCGACGTGGGGAGGAGGCTGCGGGATGCGCTGCGCGACATTGACCAGGTGTCGCTGGCGCAGATGCTGCTGTTCATGGTGCTGGACACGGCGCCGGCGCCGCACCTCGCGGCGTGGGAGCTGGCGCAGCAGGCGCGCGAGGTCCTGGCGGGCATCGCGGAACTCAAAGGGCGGGAGAAGGAGCTGAGTTTGATTGGGCTGTGGCGCAAAGATCCCACGAGCGACAGGGCGCAGGCATTTTTTGAGTATGGCGTCGGGCAGCAGGTTGATATACTGGCGGACCTGGGGCGGGAGGTGCTCAAGGAGGATTTTGGGCTGTAGATTTGACGATTAATGAGGCATGAATATACCTGACAAAAACACTCTGAAATCCATTATAGTAGTAGACTTTATAGTGCATCTCATTCTAAATAGTAAAGTATTTTGTATCACGGCATGTGTGTCGCATCGTCATGAACCTGCAAGTGGGGCTGATCGAAGGGACTGATCTGAAAACTCGATCTGAAGCCTCACTTTTTTTTTTTGGTACCTCGATTCTCCAACAGCAACATACAATTCCTACCCTGCGCAGGATCGCGCGATTTTCCCCATGATACATCACCTCAATTCCCATACTTTCCACCACCAATGGTGACATATCTACGAAATAAATTCAAAAGAGTCCAGACAATCGCTCGCAACTTCCTCGGCCTGTCCCTCGACGACAGTGCTGCCCCAGCCACCACCGCCGCCTCATTCATGGCCGACGACGACGAGCTCAACGCCGCTCCGGCCGGCGCCGACCCCGTCCCTGCCTCTGCTGGCGCCGACGATGCGGCTGCGCAGCCCAGCAGCAAGCGCAGCAGCCTGAAGCGCGCGAGCCCCCACGACGGGCACGACGAGCCCGCCGCCGAGAAGAAGCCCAAGACGGACGACGGTGCGGCCAAGGACGGCGGCGACGACGACGACGACGACGACGGCAAGGAGCAGTGGCAGACGGTCAGCCGCTCGACCAAGAAAAAGTCGAAAAAGCTGCCGCGGCCGGGCAAAAACTACCCGTCCATCACGTTCTCGCCCGGAGCGCGGCTGCAGTCCAAGATTGGCGTCAGCCACCTGCGCGACCTGGTGACGTACATTTTCGCCGACGGCGCCGGCCCGCAGTGGTGCGCCGTGATGCACCGCCCGGCGTTTCGCAAGATTGTCGCCGTCATGGTGCCGGGGCTCGAGGAGGCCATGTTTCGGCCGGGCGTGAATCTGACCACCTTTAACGAGACGCGTGATGACAATCTTACGACGGCGGCGGCGGCGTCGAAAACGGAACCGAAAAAGGACGCGTCCCCGGATGATTACCACCCGCGGCCTCTCGACAAGACACAGCTGCCAGAGGCGCTGCGGCCGTTTGCGGACATGTTCCCGCACCTGTGGCCGGTCAAGACGCCCGGCGACGACCGCCACGGCAAGATGCACTCCCCGATGGCGGCGTTTCTCAGCACGCCCGCGCCCAAGGAGAAGAAGCAGGGCGTCAAGCCCGCGCGCGAGCCCTCGGGGTGGAAGAATGAGCGCACGCGCATCACCGAGTTTCTCGCCACGCCGGCGGAGCTCGCAGAGAACGGGTACCTGGTGCATCCGGCGTTGCTGCCCGCCGACACCGCCGCGGCGCAGGACGCCTTTGTCCTGCCCGAAGGCTGGGTGCGCACGGCGGTGGAGCGCGCCGAGGACGGGGACGCGCCCGAGGCGGACGTGCAGCAGGGCAGCGTGACGGCGGGCAGGACGGTGCTGGCGCTCGACTGCGAAATGTGCCTCACGGGCGAGGACGAGTTTGCGCTGACGCGCGTCAGCGTCGTCGACTGGTCGGGCGACGTGGTGCTCGACGAGCTCGTGCGTCCGGCCAAGCCCATCACCGACTACCTCACGCGCTTCTCGGGCATCACCGCCGAGATGCTCGCGCCCGTGACCACGACGCTCGCCGACGTGCAGGCGCGGCTGCTGACGCTCCTCACCCCGCGCGCCGTCCTCGTCGGCCACTCGCTCGAGTCCGACACCAAGGCGCTGCGGCTCACGCACCCCTTCATCGTCGACACCTCGCTGCTCTTCCCGCACCCGCGCGGGCCCCCGCTCAAGTCGTCGCTCAAGTGGCTAGCCGAAAAGTACCTGTCGCGGAGCATACAAAAGGGCGGCGCCGCCGGCCACGACGCCGTCGAGGACGCCCGCACCTGCCTCGACCTCGTCAAGCAGAAATGCGAAAAGGGCCGCGCGTGGGGCACGCCCGACGCGCAGGGTGAGAACCTCTTTCGGCGCCTCGCGCGCGCCGGCACCGCATACAAGGCCCAGGGCGGCGACGCGGCCCTCGGCGGCGTCGAGGTCGGCAAGACGAGCGCGGCCGTCGACTGGGGCGACCCGGGCAAGGGCTACGGCGCCGGCGCGACCGTGCGCTTCGGCTGCGCCTCGGACGAGGAAGTCGTTGCCGCCGTGCTGCGCTGCGTCAACGGCGACGCTGACGGCAAGGAGGTCCGCGGGGGCGGCGTCGACTTTACCTGGGCGCGGCTTCGCGAGCTCGAAGCCCGGCAGGGCTGGTGGAACACGAACCGCATCCACGGCAACGGACTCGTCGCCGCCGCAGACGGAGGAACAACCGAGGCGGAGGGGGGGGAGGAGGAGGAGGAAGAGGATCTGGAGCGTTGCGTAGCGAGACTCACGCAACGCATCGAGCGCATCCACGCCGCGCTGCCGCCGTGCACCGCGCTCCTCGTGTACAGCGGCTCCGGCGACCCCCGACGCATGGCCGCGCTGCAGGCCGCGCAGGCGCGCTGGCGAAAAGAGTACAACACCCCGGGCCGCAAGTGGGACGAGCTGAGCGTGCAGTGGACCGACGTCGAGGAGCAGGCGCTAAAGCGGGCGGCGCAAAAGGCGCGGTCGGGCATCGGCTTCATCACTGTCAAGTAGATTGGGGGGTGGCAGACGGCAAGGGAGGTGTTATTTAGAGAGAAGAAAGAAAGAAAGAAAAAAAAAGGGGGAGGGGGGATTTACGTTGGAATAAGCAATGGTCAATTGTACCTTTGGCATCTGAATTACATGACGGAAGAAGAGAAAGAAAAGGAATGGCTAGAGTGTTGGCATGACTATACAATGGGCAGTATTTTTTATGCTCCAATTAATGCATGTATAAACGTGGTTACGGAGAAAAGGTCCAAGTATGGGAATGATGCTTATTTTCATGGCCCTGACCAGTCTTGGCCCAGTGGCTTGCCCAGAGATTATAATCCAACCAAAGAAAACCATATATAACCCAATTTGTATCTCGCCCTTGAGAGAGCCAGCATCCAACGAACAAGGAACCAAATGTACAGTTTGTAGACCAAGCATGCCGCTAAAATTTCAGAAAATCATTTGCAAAACCCATTCCTCCTCGGTATTAACTTTATTCTATCAGTGCACAAGTTCGCTTTTAATGTCCGTATGTGTGAGTGAGTGAAGGTGAGAGAGTGAGTGAGTGAGTGAGTGAGTGAGTGAGTGAGTGAGTGAGTGAGTGAGTATGAGTGATCGGGAGTGAGTGTGTATGCGTGTGCGTGTGTAGGTGTGTGTGTGTATACTAGTAAGAAAATTGATGGTAAAGGCAAGACATTAAAGGCATGGATGGTTACTGGTGCATCTTGGGGATGCCATTCTCATCCACAAGCTCCGCTGAGCTGCTGTGCAGCGTAACGCGCGGGTGCTCTGGATCGACTCTGCTAATCGCATGCTGCGACACCATGCCGTAGCTGGCGGGCCGCTCGTTGGCCAGCTCGCCCAAGTCGACAGTCGTAAAATCTTCGCGCAACTCCATCGAGGACATGGACGACAGCCGCTTTTGAGACTTTGTGCGCTCGAATGGCAGGTTGGGCAGCTTTGGCGGGTCAATCGAGAGCGAGTTCGCATGCTTATTAGCCCGTTCAGATCTGTCGTCTCTAGGGGTGGATGACAGCCCGGCATCCTGCGAGTCCACGATGCTGAGGGACGGCAGGTGGCGGTGTGACAAGTTGGCTGAATCTCGCTTCGAGCTCTTGCGAGGAATGTCCGGTGCATCGTAGTATGTAGAGTGCTGGGCATCATCGTCATCTTCGTCATCGCTTGTCATGGGGCTAACAGATTCCGGCTCGCCGGGCTCGTGTGACGGTTCTTCATCGTCCGAGTCGTGGGGCTCCCCTCCCGTGCTGAGCAGTGCAGTGGTTGGCTTCGGTGCGCGGTTGGGCTGTAGGTTGTCATCCTCATCCTCATCATCGATGGGGCCGTTCCTCAGCACACCGAGAGCGACAGGGATGCCCTCGGGTGGCGTTTCATCCCCAAAGCCGGCGTTGCGGGCCATGGAGGGCGGCATCCTCGAGCTGCGAACGACTTCAAATCCCTTGCTCTTATCTTTACTCTTGCCACCCATGAGGTTACGGAACCAGCTCGTAGCAGTGGCAACGGGGCCAGTGGGATCAGCGGGTCCAGTGCCAAGCTTGCGACCAAGGCCATCAGAGTTGAGCGCCGGGCCACGAACACCATAATAGAAATCGACTTCACGGGTTGAATAATCCGGTCTGTTTGGTACAGCATTCAGGGCGGCACTGGCGGTGCCCGGCAGGCCTAGTCCTGTTCCAGGGGCTACAGGCGTGGCACCGCGCGAGATATCAGGCGCATTGTCGCCAGACTCACCCGGTTGGCCGTGCGGCTGCAAAAGGCCGGGTTGGTCAGGGGTAAACCGCCCCGGACTTGGTTCTTGCGGCGAGTTCTCGTTGGTTGACCGACGTCTGCGAGGTGGTCGGTAGTATGGGTCAGCGGCTTCTAGAGCAGTGAGTGTTGGAACGTGGCCAGGAGGAGCATGGCTAGGTCGGGCGGCGGTGTTGGGAGAAGCGAGGAAAGAAAAGGTGCTCGTCTCGCCAGGCGTTCCAGGTAGATAGGAAGCCGGACTTTCTGCAGGTCTGTGTGCGTGGGAGTACATGTCGACACTGTCGAGAGCGGAGCTGCTGCGGTGTCTGTTTGCAGCCATGATGGTTCCCAGGCTCCCTCCGGAGCTGCTTCGAACTCGTCCATTGGCTGGCATGTATCCTGCACGGTTGGCCTTTTCGACATCAATCATGGTTGTAGTGGAAAGCTGGCTGGTTCTAGATGGAATTGGACGATGCGACTCGCGCTTGTTGAGCTGCCTCACGCCAAAAATCTTTGACAGTCCTCCTCTGGTGGAGCCAACGGTGCTGTCCCGGCCAGCACCCATCATGCGGGCAACGACCTCGAGAATCGTCTGTAGCGCACTCAATAGGAAACCGAAAATGAGGACGCAACCGTGCACGATGAGGATAGCATAGCCGATCCAGCCCTTTGACCCCTCGGTGACGCCAAGACCTGGCACAAAGGCAACCATGAGTAGAATGGTAACCAGACGTAAGCAAGAAAAGACGGTGTGATATGCATTCATCGAGGTAGGTGACTGAAACGGTTTCACGGCGTTGAGGGTAAAGATGTGAATGACTTCACAAATAGCCAAAATGACGATTTGAGCCAAGCCGCTCGGCTGAACGGCACCAATGGCCAGACCACGGCAAAACTGCAGAACAAGTGGGATGAAAGCAAAGGTGGCAGCTCCGTCAGAATACGTATTGTAGAGAGGACCAAAGCGTAGTACCATGGGTAGATCGTCGAACAGAACAGACTTGGGTCTCATGGTGACAATTAAGTAGAGCAAGTAGGTAGCAAAGGCGACCAGCACTACCAGAGTGATGCAGGCCAGGACGACGCAGTAGACTGGGGCAGAGCGAGCGATGACGAGCTGGTAGGCAGAAAAGGCGGCAATGGGCATCAGCATGTAATTGTAGAGAATGCGGACGACGTTGCCGACGGAAAAGGGTATGTTTTTGGCGCGCAAGTCCTCCTCTGCGGTCTTGGTCGAACGACGGTATATCCACTGGATGAGGAAGCCAAGCTGGACAACAATAAAGGCGGCAAGGATGATGACACAAAGCCAGACCATCATGCCGGCCCAGACATCCTGATGATCAGCCATGCCAACGAGCTGGCCCATGTGCTGCAGGCCATATTTGTTGCCAAGGTCTGTGACATAGACGCCGTCGACCACGTTGCGCCAGCCAGGTTTGTTTGTGACGAAGCTCTCATTGAACATGATGGTTGACCAAGCAGCCTGACTGACGATGGGCTGGTAGAAACCAGGGTAATCAATGCTCAGAGCACCAGTCAAGACGGCAAATTGAATGTACTGCAGGCAGTCGCCAAAGCCCGGGGTAACCAATCTCAGCTGATCAGCATCACGGCCGTAGTTGGAGGACCATTGAAAGATGTCGGTGGAGCCCCAGGGGCTGAAATTGCCGGCGAAAATGACGGCGAAGCCGCAGATGATGAGGATAACGAGGGGAAAGAACTTGACGACGTTGCGATTAGAGCCGAGATCCGGAGTAATGATGGATGAGATGCAGCCAATGTTGGTGGCTGCCTCATCACTGGAGAGCAGGAGAAGTGTGGAAGAGAAGGAGGAGAATGAGTACGAGGAGCCAAACTCGTGAGTTAGGTTCATGGAAGAGAAGGAGGAAAGACTGCGGGGGCGGGTGAAAAGGTCGTCAGGGAAGTCGCTGCATCAGAGGTTAGCGTATTGTATTGCGTAGGCAATGGATCAACCTACACTCCCGAAGTGTTCAAGAAGGGGCCCAGAGGACATTGACCGCCGTCAAGAGCTTCTGTGCAAAAGTTGACGCGCTCGTTTACCGGCCTATAAGTGAGGACATTGACTCTGCGGTAGAGGGTCGTGGCCTTGCCAGTGTCACCGGTCTGAATAATTTTGCCGTTTGTCTTGCCATCGTCTTTCCAGTAGAGACGGTTGGGGTCATCTTGAGGCGAAGGCGGAAGGTTTTTGGGGTCCTGGAAGCCCGTGACATTGCCCCAAACGACAACCTTGAGCTCATGTCTGGGGTCGGTAGTGTCGAAGCTGGCGTCGGCGTAGACGGGTTTCCATTGAAGCTTTCCATCGGTAATGTACTTTTCATCGAGGCAGTTGGTGAAGGGGATACGAACGGCCGAGACGGGGGCGGCAGCGAGAAAGAGGGCGATTAATGCGTAGACGAGAAAGGCAGATGCTGACATGAGGCCATTGAGCTGCCGCCGCCGTGACCGGGCTGGGCGGGTCATTATCGGGGGCAGCCCATGGGCCGTGTGTGACGGAGTCGACGCCACGGTGGTGAGCGAGCGGTGGCTGTCGATGGAAGCCAGGCTGCGGCGTTGGCACGGTGTCGTCGTTGCCTGCAAAGGTTGATTATGCAAAGCATGTCGGCAGGCTGTGCGAGGACGGGCTGGGCGCGGTTCGGACGAGGTTGCGTGAGCCGGATGCAGACGGGGTTTTCGCATCATGAATATGTGAATGGGGTGCGGTTCGCAGCTTAGGGTCTTGAAGCGAGAGCGGATAAAAAAGCAAAAGAAAAGAAAAATTGGCGGCTGGGGTCAGAACAGACGCATCATCACAGACTGTCACTGAACGGGTATCTGGACGCAACGACAATTCGAATTTGACTTTTGCAACGGCTGGCGGAGGGAAAAAAACGGGCGACGAGTCGATTGGAGGAACGGGTGGCGTAGAGAATCAAAGGTGCGTCGGAAATATTAAAGGAATACACGTAGGAGCGAGGGCGTTGAATAGAAGAAGGATGCCAACGAAAGAGGCCACGAGTAAAGGATGGTGATGAGGAGAGAGGAGGAAGAAGAGATGGCAGCCTCGCGGGGAGCAGAAACCGAGAGGAATGTGGTGGTGCATGTGGTGGTGGTGGTGGTGAGCAAGCGGACAAACAAGGCGGCAGTGCCTTGGGCGACTGTCTACTTTTTTTTTTTTTTTGACCCAGCATTTTGGCGTGAGGAATCATTAAATAGTGGGCTGGTGCTGGCAAGGGAAGATGAATAAAAACCATTAATAAAAAAACAAAAGAATACCCAAAGCTGGCCTGCCTAGGTACGGTTGCGGATAGGTCGGTACCTAGGTGTACATGGTCAGACACCTGTAACGGATGCGCCACGGCTGCTACAGGTACTTTTGAGCAACAATTGTTTGGCAGTTGTGCCGATTCGGTCCACTAGCAGTGCGTCGGGCGCCGCTAACCAAAGCCCAAACGACACCACCGCCTGCGCAAACAACCCTCGGAAGCGTGTTGGAATCGGGGCTAGGAGGCGGATACCTAGCTATACTGGTAATGCTGATTTAAAAGCGAATCAAGACGAGTTGTCTATTTCGGTCATTGAAATTTGGACGCTGGGCATACATCAACATGGAGGCAGCCACTGCAGATGCAGTGACAAGTACATGCAGGTACCTTCCTTGTCAACTTGTCAGCGTCACGTCCAGATGCTCAAATGACAGCAGATATATCCACGTCTGTCAGTACTCGGTACATGTGCAACAAACCAGAGACTAAATGACAAAAACTCGTCTCATTTCATCGCGCTCATCTCATATATCGTCCCCCAGACTGCGTCATGTCTCCCCCTCGCGTGCGACGCAAACATCCTCTAGCCTCCAGGCCACGAGGTCGGTCCATTTGCCGTCCTCTCACGAACCAGCATGGCCTCTCTCTCTCCCTGGTCCCTTGCTATCCGCATTTTTCTTCTCGTCGTCAGTGACTCGTCACCGCCGAGACTTGCTTCCTATTTATAGGCCTTTTTTCCTACTTTGCATTTATTATTATAAAAATGCTTCTATTAAAATAGCAGAGGCACAGCCCACTGTAAAGACAGGGAGCCAGTTTGTGAGGCCGGGGCCTGTCCAGGCAGAGGCTGTCCAGGCAGAGGCTGTTCTGTTGCCTGCCTAACTCCTGAGGCTGTCCATGGCCTGACCCATTTTAACCTTTTGTGCACTTGTGACTTGTGTTCAAGCGTTGGCAACTTATCTTGAGCACTTGCTGCGCCGCAACACCAAGAAAAAAAAACTGCACCATCACTTGCACCAGAACCAACCGGATCGAGGCTGTGCAAAAGTCTCCAATACATGGACATGGAACTGCCCCTACCACGACTCAATCCCCTCTGTTTTAATCTCGGCGCGCCCTGAACCACTCACTCGTCTTTTACGCGCGTCATGCCTGCTCTCGGCCGACAGCAAACTCGTGCCATTGAGCTTCTCTCGGAGACATTTCACTCTGCTTACAAGGCCACAAATGTCGTACTGGTATATTTATTTACCTCTTCCTTCCTTTCTTTCCCTCGTCCAGAACATGCTTGATTCTCTAGTTAGCCTGCCCGCCCGCTACGCCGCGCCGTGCCTCCCACGATAAACGATATAGATGAGGGGTCTTTTTTTTTTCTTTCTTTCCTTTTTTTAGCATCCAAATTCCCTCCACTCCATCCTTTCTCGTCTCATCCTTCTGTCTTGCTGGAACGCAGTCAAAACTCCCCGATCGCATACATCAGCCTCGCTACACGTAAATGAGCCGAGCGCTGCCTTTGATACGCTTTCTACAGCGTGTTGGCCTATTGTAGGTGCCAAGTCCACCTCTTGTATCCGTAACTGCCCATCATGTCAATACATCCAAAAAAAAAAAAAAAAAAAAAAAAAAAAAAGTACGCTGGGGTTGTGATGGGCGTAAGAGAGATGCAGCTTCATGCTACACCAGCCTCATCGACGTCTTTTTGTCTCCCGCCCGCGGCACGCTGAAAACATCACGAGCCCAGAAAGAGTTATAATTATCACAACAAGGAGCAGCTTCGACGCCGCCCAGCGCCATGTCGGGCCACACTCCACTGCCAGCTCTCGGCTATATGGGGCCAACTAAGAACAGTGTTGCAATGAACAGAGTGTGTGGCACGAATGGAAGTGCCGGAAGAGGTGTGCGATAAGGAGTCTCCACAAGTGATCAAG
The DNA here is from genome assembly GCA_037289395.1 of Beauveria scarabaeidicola. Classification (NCBI taxonomy): domain Eukaryota; kingdom Fungi; phylum Ascomycota; class Sordariomycetes; order Hypocreales; family Cordycipitaceae; genus Beauveria; species Beauveria scarabaeidicola. The sequence goes on from JAEIJG010000779.1 coordinate 18,212, forward strand.
TGATCTATAAGTTATATATGACTAAGTAGGATTAGACGCTAATATATAATTAGGAATTAGGTTTCTAATACTAAGGAAAAAGAATTACCCCGCATATAAGTAGAATTACTAAGGATAAATAAGGGAATTCTTAATTATAAAAAGAAGATAATTTTTAGTCTTTATATATATAATTTTTCTATAAAATATATACTTTTTTAATTCTAATTCTAGTTATTAATCTCTTTATATAAATTACTCTTATATTATAACTTAAATTAGGTTATATAAGTTTACTTTAGTTATATTATAAGAGTTATAAGCTTAGGAGGTAAATAATAAAGAAATACTTATTATTTATTATATTCTTTTAAATACCTAAAACTTCTTTATACCTTACTTTCTTTTTATATATAGTTATATATTAATTCCTTAATTTTATTATTAAATAATCCTTAAGATATCTAATAAAGTCTTAACTATAGTATCTTATATTAGACTAAAGCTTTATAATACTAAGTATTAATATAAATAGTTAATATAATTAAAATCTTATACCTTAGCTAAGAATATATAAGAATATATAGATCTTAATATATTATATACTAAGAAGGATTTTTATATTAAACCTAAAGATATAATATAAGACTAATTTATCCTAAAAGATAATATTAAGTCTTTTAATATAATATTAAAAGCCTTTATATATAAAGATATAAGGGAGAGATATAAAGAGGAGATAGATAAGGTTATAAAGCGTAAAGATAATCTTAGTAAAGTCTAAACCTAGGTAGCTAAGATAGTTAATATAAATTTATATTATAGAATTAAATTAAGTCTTAGTTTAAAGATAAATTATAAGCTT